>PQWD01006305.1:80974-207500 GCA_019425675.1 Leucinodes orbonalis
CATTACGGGGCGAATGCGGAGATTGACGTTATTCATCTAATTATATTGACGCTAAACGCGTTTAGGGCCCTTTGATCGGCAGCGGGCGCCTGGGACACCTTCTGGGACTAAATTTCATATAAACATTTGCCTGTAATTGACACATTTGCCTGATTTAGATCTTAAAACTAGTTTTTTGATTGCGTAGGTATAGTATTTTGCAATATGCTTAACTGGACTGGGTTGTCCGAGACGCTAGCGTCAATTGAAAGTATATTTCTCACCTCCTTTTGCTAACGTATCGTCATCGCGGCAGTCATCGGAAGATCTCGCTGAGATGCTGAACAGCCTAAATGAATCTTATAGAGAATTTGGTTAGCTAAATTCTTTAATATCATATAATTTGTCATTTGAAAACTTTTGTGTACGAAAATTGTTATTTATAAAATGTATGCGCCTGCTCACACGGGCTTACTATAAATCAGCACCAGGGTCCGATTACCGGGTCAGGACACAGCATGTGTCTTGTTATGAGTGGGTCCAATCACTTTGGACATCGTAGCACAGCAGATTTGAGATGTTTTTTTCCGTATATGTTTTATTTTGGTAGGTATTTATGATGCAATGTGCAAAAGTAATTAATTATTCCTTCTTCCTTTCTCATTTACATGACACTGGCTGTATAGCGTTTCGTCTAACAATGAAAAACAATGACGACCGCGAATATAAAATACTTACATTTCGCAATGATCGGTTTTATTATAGAAAATTTATTGTTACAAAAGTATGCTTATTAAGGTTCTATCTTTATAAGTCACTTTCTGTGTACGTCGCTATTGTAATTTACCATGTATGATAATATCTAGTACCATTGAAATAGGTTTTGTTAGATCATGAAAAAGACATCTAAAATTGACACTTTATTTATTTGGACAACAAAACTGATAACAATTAAACATAAAGATACATTTGAAATTAAGTAATGAGCCCGATTGATATCCTACGTTGACAGATCATTCTATTTGATTGTGCACTAGGTCAATTTATGTACACATAATTGATAAAAAATTAAAAACTAAAACAACACCATCAAATCAAAATACAATCATTACAAACACTCATTACTCACAGGTACATATATTCATATAGGTGAAAAGGCATAAAGTACCTAAATTTCCTATCAAATGGTGCATTACATGTAAGATATAAATGGCTATGTCATTGTCTTAAGAGCCGTAGTCGGCAGCTGGTAGGTTGGTGCGTGTACATAGGACGAGGCGGCACAATAGACGCCGGGCTATGTACGCTCGCGCGGGTACCGACAGCAAACAAACATCTTTAGTTTAATGAACTCTTTAATTATTATTTATTTCAAGTAACAAGACTATTATTTTGTAAGTAACAATGTTAACTTAGCCAATGTTAATAGATTTTTTTATCCTTTATAGGCAGACATTTGACCGCTATCTCACCTGATGGTGTAATGATGCGGCCGAGGATGGATCATGCCTGCCTAGAAACAGCCTATTCACTAATACCTTGAAGACGGCCAGGTTGTATGATCGGGAACACATAAGGAGGCAGAGAGTTCCATTCCTTTGCGGTGCGCATTAGGAACGAGGCACCATAGCGGGCTGTGGGGATGTGTGGAATATCTGCCACATAAGGATGGAACGCTCGCCTCCGTCTGTATCTCGATAGTGAAAAGGGCTGGTGGAAATAACACGTGTAATTCCATCGCACACTCCCGAAATGTAGCCTGTAAAAAACCGACAGCCGTGCAACTCTACGACGATGCTCGAGGCTTTGCAGCTTAGCATCAGTTAGAGCAGGGTCGCCAATGAGCCGCTCAGCACGCCGCTCAATCGAGTCCAAAGCAGCCAGTTGGTATTTGGCTGATCCATCCCATAGGTGGCAGCAGTATTCCATACAAGACCGGACTTGGGCTTGATATAATGCTAAAAGCTGTCCTGGTGTGAAATACCGCCTGACCTTGGAAATATTACAAAAATAAAATACACAAAAATTTAACGTTACACATGCGTGACCGCTGCACCCCTCAGCGGATGTGTCACAGCAATGACTCATGTACCGTCAGTGGAGCCTACTAGCGATCATTGTCGACATGTTGTTAGTACTGTCGCGAACCCCGCGCACCAGGGTAGCGCAACGCTTTCGCATGGTCGCGTAAAACAATCCACTCGCGCCTCTGCAAACATCCCCGATGCGCTTCAGTAACGCGGCAACCCCAACAACACTGAAAGCATTCCTTAATTGAGCTCTCAGGGTGCTGTAGGATCAACGAGAACATTTGACCCACATCGATAGGCTTATCGATAGTATTAATGATTTTCGAGGTCAACTATCGATAGTCCATCTTTTTATATTTGAAGGTGTTGCTCGACCTTTTGTATTAGTCGTGCTGTGTAAAACGTCTTTATTTTCGTTACTATGTTGGCAGACTTGAGCGGTAAAGCTGCTGATGGAATTGTGTTGACCGGTTGATACAAAATTGACAGATTATTATAACTTATTTTTGTTATTCGGTTGTAAAATATTAGGCAAATAAAAAGTCCTTTCTGTGGATGTGTCTATGTTCCCTGTTACTTTTCCTCGTAGTATGCACACTATTGACTGTGATATTACTTTTATTGTTGTAATACTAAATTGAAAACGGAGCACTGTTAAACACTTCTGATCGCGTTCAATCTACATCCACTTACGTACGGCCCGGTCAACTGTCAACTCTCCGCGGGACCTGTAAGTAGCAAAACAATAAGAATGAACATCGTTAGCAAAAAGGAGGGAGTAAAAACTACGAAGACAGTCTCTCCCTCGGACAGGATCTCGAAATTGGGAAAAAGGTTAAAAATCATGGGGAAACAAATAAAGAGATTTATTAAGTCTAACGTCAATCTATTGATGAGCCCCAAATCACTAATCGAGTAGAATAAACAGCTGACTTTGCAGTTGCAAACAATGGTGGAGAGAGCACCGCGGGGGAGAGTAGATGTAGGCAGGGTACGCAGCATCAAAACCAATAATGAAGAGGAGTGGCAAGCCATAGAATTGGAGGCTAGGACGTCTGAGGACCAAGCCGTGCAGGACTAAGCCGTAGGACAACAGTGCATCGTGCGTGGTTATTTTACATTGCGCTGCACGATAGGAGAAGGTATGTAGGATACCGTCGGTTTGACACTGTCGATGCGCTGTACCCCGACGCCTTCTTCTTGACAAGGCGACTGCGTCTGAAGTGCCCGGGAACAGGCCCGGAGTGAAGGTATTGCGAGGAGTCAAGGGGATCAAGTGGAATTTTATCCGGTCGAAGCCGCATAGACTTTAGTGAAAAACATGGTCCCGCTCCTTGACTCCGCAATTGCCGCGCGCCGGCCGTAACATAAACAAACGATAAAGATCGAGTTCTGAGATTTTTTGGCTCAAGTTATGTTTTTATAACTTAAAATGAATGGGGCTACTTCATGATAACAATATGTTATAATATATTGATTCTGTTATATAATGTATTATATTGTGGTGAACTTTCTCTAAAATAGTAGTTCATAATTATATAGTTTTAAGACGCGGGCTTCCGGCAGCGATCGGGAGCTGAATCACTCGCTATGATGATTATGTTATATTATATACTGCTGATTTGGTAAATTACTCTAAAATAGTAAGTTCATATATTAAATATTTTTAATAAAAAATACTTTATTATATTGATTTGGCTACTAATATGTCATATTAGGAGTATGTTATATAATGTTCACTTGGAAACTAAGTCTGTAAAAGTTAAGTCATACAATAAAATTATATGGTTTATATTTTTTTTCTATTTTTTCTCTTTGACCCTATCCGCTATTTTCATTTTTTTCTGTCTGTCTGTTTGTTCCGGGAAATCACAGAAACTGCTGAATGGATTTGTACGGGAGTTTTTTCAGCAGGTAGCTGTTGTTATGAGAAAAAAACAGGCTACTTTTATTTCAGACAATACTTATTTTGGAAAAATAAAGCAATGTATACTGCGCGGCAGCTTCGCGTCACGTGACTTAACGAAGCGATTTTAGGTTATATTTTACTGCAGGAGAGTATCTTATAACGCGGGTAACACCGCGGGGAACAGCTAGTTATACATAAAAATATAATACTTTTATTTTTGTAAGTTAAGCAATTATTATATGAAAAAATATTAAAGTGAATATCCGATTTTAAAAAATCCACAGTTTACTTAAAATTTAGCCATAAAACGTGTTTGATTTGCGAAAAGCCAAAACTTCTATAATCATTTCTATTTATAGGCATCATATAATTATATTCACAAAAGGCAAAAATACAATTAACAATTTCAAATTGATAATCAAACCGATGGTTCAAATGTACGCAAGCAATTAACGCCTCTCTATTCGTATTTAAACACTCCTATTACAGCTCCAAATACAACACACTCCGCCACATGAATGTCGCGGCATATAACACGGAATTTGATATAAAAATGTTGACAGCACCTCATTATAAAGTAAGTCGACACCGCACCCTCCCTCGCCCATCGGTACCCTCCCACTGCCCCATGTTCATATGTGAACCATATCTTTTTATTCATAACCACAGTTAGTAACCGAACAGTAAGAATTTTATATGCAATAATTGTGAATTATGTAATAAATAAAAAGTACCTCTGCTGCTTTCAGAGAGCCAGAGCCTCGCTCGCAATTCGGCAGGTTGCACCGCGTTTATTCGAAGTTGGTTTGCTCCCGAAAGTTGCACGCTATCATTATCAGCTAATGACTCCCCACTGAAGAGAGACTACTTACCAGGTGGTAGATTCGATACTGAAACGTCTAAGCAGGTACCACTGCAATGCCAGATATCATCCCGTGAAATACGAGTGTTTCAGAGGGCACTGCAGCTAGAAAAATTACTGGGTATGAGACACCTAACATCTGTTGTCTCGGGTGCCAGGCGCAGGCAGTGTTGAGGGAAGATAATGACTATGTACTGTTATTTTCTTCGAATCACCGAATCAAATTTCTTCTTAACTCTAAGAAAACTAAATGTATTAAGTTCACAATACCTAATGTAAGGCAGGTAGATACTATCATCACTTTGGGTGGGTCCTTCATACCCATGGAAGTAATAAATTAAACCGTTTAATTGCAGTGAGGTCCCCATATTGCAACTTTGGCAGGTAGGCTTAGTTCCACTGCATATGCCGTAAGAAAGATAAGGACTTGTGTATTTAGCTATTTTCACAGCGTGATGTCTTATGGTCTACTTTTGTGGGGGTCAACTGCTGATCTACAAAAAAATTAGTATTGTAGAAAAGAGCTATCTGTGCCATATACAGCCTTAAATCATGTGACTCACTAAGGGAATGATTTAAATATATATTAACATTACCTTCTCAGTAATTCTACACACACAAAAATTTACATGTATTTTCAAAAAAGTCTGATATTTATAATCATAGTTTGAACACTAGAAACAAACACAAACTTACCGTTCTTAATCTCAAATACGAGTAGCATAAGTTTGGGAACTCATTTGTGGGATTAAGAATTAAAATATTGAATAAGTCTAAATGAAGGTTGACATTACGTATGAACCACGGCGCTCTCGTGGCTTTACGCAATTACTTATTCTGAATGACTTGTAGCCTGTGGACGTGAGTGGAAACTGTTGCACGCTGGGGCTTCTTATATTTGTCATTTTATTTTAAACAGCTGAATTATAACATAAACACAATTATAACATGCACTAAGTCTTCATCTATAGATGCGACACCAACGTCCGATAAATACAGTTCCCCTGAAAGTAAATATACATACTAAAAATGTAGTCAGTATCATTTATAGTCATGTTGATAACTTCGCCGTTTCATCAGGCCGCTATTGTACGAACTTAACGAGTTATTTTTTCTCATAGTTACAAATAAACGTCGGTGGCTCAATGGTGTGGACTGTTGACGTCCTACCAGGAGGGCTGAGGTTCAAATCCCGCCACGTACCAATGTATTTTTCAAAATTATATGTACGTTCTCCGACGCTCTTACGGTGAAAGAAAACTGCGGACGCCTGCGAAGAGATTCAAAGGTTGTGCGTGAAGTCATCCAATCCGCACTGGGCCCGCGTAGACAGCTAAGACCTAAACACCTTTACGGGGTAGGCTCGTGCCCCTTCGTAGGGACGTTTAATGAGCTGTTAATGATACAAATAATTCACATACACTGTCCTGCACAATGCAAAACTTAGATTGTGACTAAATTGCCTATTACCATTTGTTCTTGTCATAGTTTCTTAAACGGGTGTCTAGGTTCTATTTGATTTAGAAAGTTTTTTTTATCCCTTATTGCTTAGCACCTGTCTCCAATATTGTTATTAGTAGCGGATAATAATGTTCCCCGTTCACTCTCTGCGAATGTATTACCTAAGCTTACATTTACAATTCTCCCTTGGAAACTTTATTGAGGCTTACGTTAACATCTTAGCTTATTTTATATGTATAACAACAAAGCTGCTTCCTATTCAACCTATCGCAGTCCACTGCTGGACATAGGTCTCCCCCATTTCGCGCCAGATATCCCGGTCCTCCGCTTTCCTCATCCAGCCTCCACCAGCGACCTTCCGCAAGTCGTCGGTCCGGGCTGGAGGGCGTCCTACGCTACGCTTGCCAAGACGCGGTCTCCACTCCAGAACTCGTCTGCTCCAACGGCCATCGGTTCTGCGACATACGTGACCAGCCCACTGCCACTTCAACTTGCTGATCCGGTCGGCTATGTCGGTAACTTTAGTTCTCTTACGGATTAAATCATTTCTGATCTTATCCCTAAGAGAGACCCCGAGCATAGCTCGCTCCATTGCGCATTGAGTGACTTTGAACTTGTGAACCAATCCCGCAGTCAGTGTCCATGTCTCAGCTGCGTATGTAAGTACGGGTAGGACGCATTGCTCAAAGACTTTTGTCTTTAAGCATTGCGGAATCGTCGACGTGAAGACCTGACAAAGCTGCTTGTTTCCATAATAATAATTGACACTGTGGAACAAACATTTCTAATAATAACGATATGTTATTAAAATTAATTACGATAATAATGTAATATAAATATTTGCACATCGGCACACAGCGTCCCGGTATAACCACATTGAGACCTAATGTAATACTGACTACCTGTATAAGAATTGACATTGATTAAGCAAAAAAAGTTAATTGTTTTGTGTCGTATTTGAGTCCTACCGGAAAGGCTAAGCAAATTTTCTAAATTATATGTACGTTATCTGACACTGTTACGGTGAAGGAAAACATCGCAAGGAAAACTGCGCACGCCTGCGAAGAGATTCAAAGGTTGTGCGTGAAGTCATCCAATCCGCACTGGGCCCGCGTGGACGACTAAGGCCTAAACACCTAAATTTAGCCTTTTGCTATAGCATAATTTTGGATCTATTGTAATATGATGTCGTTAATGAAGAAAATAAATTATTGTTGTTATAATATCATCAGCTCATTAAACGTCCCCACCGAGGGGCACGAGCCCACCCGTATAGGGTGATTAGGCCTTAGTCGTCCACGCGGGCCCAGTGCGGATTGGACGACTTCACACACAACCTTCGAATCTCTTCGCAGGCGTGCATGAAGCTTTCCTCACGATGTTTTCCTTCACCGTAAGAGCGTCGGATAACGTACATATATTTTCGAAAAAACGAAAACACATTGGTACGTGTCGGGATTTGAACCTCAGCCCTCCCGGTAGGAAGGCGACAGTCCGCACCATTGAGCCACCGACGCTCACAATTATAATATAATTTATTATAATCGACCGGGCAGGTAGGACGAATTGCTCATAATATAAACAATATTCATTGTATTTTTTTTTTCAGAATCTAATTATTTTTTTATTAAGTAGGTACTATTATGTTTGCATGCCTGAGGGCAAGGTAAACACACTGGGCCTTTGATATATTATACCACCATATTACGTTATATGTTCACGCAAGTAAAATATTTTGACTTTATCTATGGTCGTTAACTCATTCGTCATCAATCATTTTTGGAATGTTGACGTCACGAGTTCGGTAGCTCAGTGGTGTGGACTGTCGCCTTCCTACCGGGAGGGCTGAGGTTCAAATCCCGACACGTACCGATGTATTTTCGAATTTTCGAAAAATATATGTACGTTATCCGACGCTCTTACGGTGAAGGAAAATATCGTGAGGAAACCTTCATGCACGCCTGCGAAGAGATTCGAAGGTTGTGTGTGAAGTCGTCCAATCCGCACTGGGCCCGCGTGGACGACTAAGGCCTAATCACCCTATACGGGTAGGCTCGTGCCCCTCGGTGGGGACGTTTAATGAGCTGATGATGACGTCACGAGTTGCACTAACTGATCAAATGTCGCCCAACGTACGTAGGTACACATCGCACTTGTTGTTGTTTATAGATGCTGTCAAAGCCAAAAGGCTCCATTTTCTTTTATTTGGAAAAAACCTCATCATTAGAACTTCGCTTTTGAATTATTCATCGTGATGTAATTTAAGTACATTTTAAATCACTTTCTATTGTTATCAGCCAGTGATGGTAAGTCCAAAACACGAAAGCTGTCTCAAACGCGTTTAAAAAACAATCCATCTACTTATCGTCTCCTGAAATAACCATGCCATTAATGTTGTCTTTGACTCGACTCCTAAGTATATAAAAACAAAATCAAATAAATATGTAATGGCAGGTCCGCTTCGCGCTCAAAGGTACATAAGCACGTCGAGCACATGACCGCGAGATTAAAAAACGCGCCTCTCAGCGCTCGCAATATTATAATCCGCACCAGCTCAAGGGCCGACCACCACCCCTTCGCCATCCTTCTCTCGCACCCCCGCCCTACGTGTTTTCGCATCTCGCTCTTACACACCGCAAAAAAATCATTTATATCAAGAAAGGTGTAGTATATCATTAACTTAAATAATTATGTAGGCGAACTCGAGGCGGCGGGCGAGACTCGACTCAACAACGGCGCGTTTACGTTTCCAAAGCAACGAGTATTCTACGACTCTCTAACGTAAACCTGAGTGCATTGAGTTTTTTGCCCCAACGTAGTAGGGCCGTTCGGATAGTTTCATGATTACAGTTCCGCATAATGGAGAGCGGAGTGACGCGGCTTTAATCATTGGGGAAATATTCGCGCTGCTTAAAACGGGAATTATTATTTTTCCTTGGTGTTTTGAGCGGTTATGTTCGCTTGAAAGCCATATAACTGAAGCGCACAAAGCAAATGAGTATTATATAAACACGAGCACTCGCCGGCCGCACGCTTTTAATGCGTAATGACGCCACCTGATTTGGTTTCCCTTTGCTATTTTAATGCTTTTTGTAAATTTTAATGCACCTGTAAACAATTTAAAACGAACGAACGTAGGTTTCTGAACAAAATGTGTTTTTAATTAATCGAGAGAGTATTTAGGATGAAATATTTTTACTAGGAGGTAGACTCGGTACTCAGTGATCTAGGTAGGTACCACCGCAGTGCCAGATATCATCCCGTGAAACAGAGTGTTATGCACTTTTGTGTTTCGGGATGAGGGCACTGTAGCTAGTGAAATTACCGGGTATAAGAGACCTAACATCTGTTGTCTCGGGTGACGGGCGCAGTGCGGCATTGATGGAGAATAATAACTGTCTATTAGTTGTTGGTCTAAACGCTCTAAAACGGATGGATAGGTGTTAACGAGGTTGTAGCCGGGGAACAGCGGTTCCTTGGAACTCGCTTGCACGTGATGAACTTATACGTTACTATACGATATTAACTTTTTAGCGTTGGACATTAATAACTAGACTACTCTGATGGGATGTGGACAAAGCCCCTTTTGTAAACAAAGTCAAACACAATTTCAATACTAAAGGATTCTATATTTTAAGAGTCCATGACAATCTTATGATGAACCTTAAGCCGAATCCCTGATAGAAGGGCTTTGTCTGTTTATAACATTCAGTCACCTGATGTTGTGTCTCTGAGCGCGTGCTTACGACACCCGCACGATTTCGGGTTCGGTCCCCTGGCATCACAAACGTTTGTGTGTTAACATGGGGCTAGATAGCGTTGTATGAGTGTCAGTAGATATTCTTTTTTATGTTATAAGTTTTCAGGACGGTCTGGACGCTCACCTCATGGTAAGTGATACGCCAGACCATGGCAGAGCGGCATTAAAGGAGACCAACAACTGATAGACAGTTATTATCCTCCATCAATGCCGCACTGCGCCCGTCACCCGAGACAACAAATGTTAGGTCTCTTATACCCGGTAATTTCATTAGCTACAGTAACCTCATCCCTAAACACAAAAGTGCATAACACTCGTGTTTCACGGGATGATATCTGGCACTGCGGTGGTACCTACCTACGACTCAGTATCGAGTCTACCGAGTCACCTAGTAAATTAGTTTTATTTCAGTACCTGTTAAATGTATTATTTTTTATATATAAAAAAATATAAAATTTTGTCCTTGTGCTCTCTCTTTCTTTTATTACTTTCTTTGGTCCTTATCCAAAGGGTGAAATCGCTTCCAACGTTAAGGTCACGTTTGCACACAGTAATATGTATTATTTGTTATGTGTTAACGTGTTTTCTTTGTGTTCCTGCAAGCGTAAAAGTGTCTGCGTAGAATATTTAAAGGAAACCAGCAAAGCAAGTGTTTAATCCTGCATATATAGCTTTTTAATTCCAAGTGTTATCAATTTCCATGACATAAAGCTGTATTATGCATGCAAAAATATCGGTGAAGTGGTTTACTGACAAGGGAGACAAGCAAACAGTCTTCCTTTGCCATTTTAATCTTATTTACAGTTAAAGACCGGCGTTACCCTTGGGCTGCTTGAGGGCTTGCAAGAATTGAGACATTTTAACAGTTTTTGAGACATTATATTATAAGGTGTACCGTACATACCGTATAAGGTATATTATAACATACATTTATATATTAGAATCCTGCTAATTTATAAAGAAAAACCACAAACTCTATTCAGCAAATACTAAAATAAGAAGAAATGTAAAATGAATATAATATTGAACTCAATTTTCCGCAGAATAAATAAAAAGTAAAATTTACGCAGAATAAATAAATAAATTAATTAATTTACAAAATAAATTTTACAATCTTTCATTCCTTTTATAAATATTTAAATGTATGTATCTCAGTTATAAGTAAATTTTACATCACTCTCTTTCTGTGCAGTGCCCTTGCAGGGTGTCACGTGATCAATGTACCTACGCCTTTATTTATGTAAAACCAATGCAATACCATGTGACTAGCAAATAAATAAGTACTTAAATTAAGTTTGCTCAATGTGTTAAAGAGAGGGCTATGTTAAGTGTCACGCGATAGGATCCTGAACTAACATATCTGGAGAAGTACCCAAGTGATCAACAGCCCTATAGTTGAAGTGACCGATGGAGCGGATGGATGTCTCTGTCGAGTATATCACGGGGAGTGTTCGGAGGAATTTATTCGGACTCGTTCCTGCTGCAACATTCCACCACTATACTTCGAGGCTGAACTTAAAATTTCACCCTCACCACCCAGACGAATAAAAGTTCTCGACAGTACGTTTTTGTCGTAATTTCTTGCCACGGACAACAAAATTATGGAATCAGTTACCGTCTGAAATATTCCCTGAGTGACGCGACCTGGCGAATTTTAAGAAGAGAGCGTATTCCAAGTGAAAATGTCGGCAACGTATTTCAGTGCCCTCGGATATTTAAAGTGTCTGCTCGTTTGACCGCTATCCCATAAAAATAGGGCTAGATGATATTTTTGAAGAATCCTTTGTACCCGAGCTACCTGAGGGAGCGCTTTACATATCTTTCCTCGTCTGGACGTACACATCGTTCTTACTATAATTTGTCTCTAAAAATTCCTAAGAGTACTTCCAATATGTACAGTGATTCCTTTACAGTTGAGGCTGCGAGACTTTGGAACAAACTTCCTTGTGTTTTACGTGGGTGTCCAACTGTTGGTTCCTTTAAAAAGAAATTAAAAAAATCCTGTTACGTAAAGCAGAATTGAGGTGAGCTCTTGAATGTAGGTTTTTTTTTAAAGTTAAATTTGTTTTGTCATTTATTTCAGTATGTTGTTGGATTACACACATTATATATATTTTTATATGTATATGTATATATTCGTATTGTATTGTAGTATGTTAAATATTTGATTGTATTGTGTATGTGTATTGGTATTTACGTATATAATATATTCATATATATTAGTATATTTATTTATATGTGTGTACATGTACTTATATGTATATATATATATCTTAATCTCATGTGTTAGTATTAGTGTATATAGTGCATGGTTGCTTTCGTCTACCGCTTTAATTGGCTAACATTTTAGTTTTCTTTTTTATTATTTGGTCTGCTGGAAGAAATCTCTTTTTAGATATAAGCCTACCTGTAGTTATTGTTCCTTTTTGTTACTTTTAAGTTGTCAACCTTTGTACGAAATAAATAAATGATACTGTGTAATAGCCCTAGATCCTTACATGTAGTATAAAGCAAAATGTTGGCGCTATGTTCCTTTGGGAGTGAAAGATTATGAGATATTTAATAAACTTGGGATGGGTATGGATGAGGGTTAATTAAAAGGTTATGTTTTTATTATTGAACATTAGTTCCTCCAATTTCGTGAATAAGCTACTGATTGAGAATGGATTTTGTTTCATCAACTTTGTTTTTAATGTCTCATGGCGCGTTCAGACTTGCTCGCTTGTTTTCTCTATAAGATAAAATATTAATTCACTTTTAAGGAAATAGTTAAAATATTACTCTGGTGTCGTCACGGCAAGACTTGAACACTTTTCTACTGCCCTTCCACTTTCGCTTATCACCAGGCCTAAACGCCGAAGCGCTTTTTTCCAAGTATCAACAATCATTTTTGTGCTTTATTTTGGTATTATAAATGATTTTTTTATTGTATTTTTGTAGGGTGAAAGAAATTCTATAGTCTTTCTAATTCTTTTTATATGTTTTTGATTATAGTTATTATTTTTTAAAATACCTAGGGTTCCAGATTGATCCGGGCAGTTCAAACATTTGTGTGCATGAACACGTTTTGTATTACTTTGGTGTACCTATATTTATGTCTACTAGCTATTGCCCCCGTCTTCGCCCGCGATGAATTCGGGTAATACGTTTCCACTTTCCTGATTTAGTACCTACACAGAAGAAAACTCGAACCTGATTATTATTTATAACAATCAATTTATAAAAGGTGTTGTATCTCCATCGATATGTAGCATCATAGCTTGAAAACTGCAAAAAGTCTCATATAAATCTCACCCTCTTCACAGCAAACCCAAGGGTTTCGATCTATCTCGTAGACTTTGACGCAAAGGTAAATAATAATTAAATGACCCCTGTTTGAAGGAGTTGAGGGCAATTAAAAAACGACGTTGTATCTTAAATTTGTTTGTGACTATGTCCCTTTTTGTCTTGATTATTTCAAAATACTCCATACAAACTTCCACACCCCATTTTAGGGAAATGGGAGGGCTAGAAAGATAAAAAGTAGCCTTTGCCTCCATTCTTTCAACAATCTTAACTTAAAAATTTATAAGAATATTTAAGTATGGATGTAAGTTTTACTTTAAGTATGGACTATGACGTAAGTATGGATTATAATAATAATAAATGCAGAGATATCTTAAAAACACACGAATCAGCACTCGGCTCGTTCGTGGGTAACGGCCTAAGCTCCCCATAGACAAGCTTCGTAGGAAAGACTGTCCTTGTGTTATACGCTGATGATCTCAAACAAATCCCAGTTTGGCATTATCATAAATAAAATAAACAACCCATTTTTATCTTTTTGATGACCCATTTGGTATTGCGGTTGAGAGGTCGGCCGCAACACCAAGGGTTCCGGGTTCGATCCCGGGCAGTACAAGCAGTTTGAAATATATTTATATATATATATATATATATTATATATATATATATATATATATATATATATATATATATATATGTTTACCCGTCGTTACCGCTTAGCTAGAGGGCGCTGAGTGAATGTCAGTAGATATTTATTTACTTATTATTTATTTACTAGCTTTTGCCCGCGGCTTCGCTCGCGTAAAATTCGGGATAACATGGCTCCACTTTCCTGTGAAAACGTGTGTGTTCCTTAAAAAAGGGGTTCCCAGTTTTTAAAGTGAAAAGCAAAAATTGGTATGCGAAGCGAAAAAGAAGAAGAAGAAGCAGTGGTGCAGTGTTACAATTATTCTGTTTTCGTTACCAGGTATTAGGTATTCCCCCCCCACACCCTTGAAGGTTTTGGGGTCTATTTACAGCCCTCATACCAATTTTTAGCTTTCTACCTTAAAAACTGCGAAAAATTTGATATGATACTTCCTCCCTATTTGAAGGGTTTGGGGGTGGATTTTTGAAAAAAAAAACTTCCAATCCCTATTTTAGGGAAGTGGGGGGTAAAAACGGGACAAAAAGTAGCCTAAAACCTATTCTAGGTTACCTTCTATCAACATACCAAGTTTCAATAAAATCTACCTTAAAACTGCGAAAAATCGGATATGATACTTCCTCCCCTATTTGAAGGGTTGGGGGGTGGACTTTTGAAAAAAAATATGCCATAATTTTTCGTTTCTGACAAATAGTCCGCATACCAAATTTCAGCTTCGTACTACAAAATTTGCGGAATGTTCCATACAAACTTCCAACCCCCATTTTAGGGAAGTGGGGGGGTGAAATGGGACAAAAAGTAGCCTAAAACCTATCCTAGGTTACCTTCTATAAAATACCAAGTCTCAATAAAATCCGTTCAGCCGTTTAGGCGTGAAAGCGTAACAAACAGACAGACAGACAGACTGAAATTGACCCCGAAACCTTTAAATTTGGAGGGAGGGGAAATCCTATGTATAGTGATAAATGAAAGTACCGTTTATCCGAATTTAATGCGAGCGAAGACGCGGGCAATAGCTAGTTTATAATATTAGTATGGATTTAATCTTAAATGCTCCAACTCCCATCACTCAATTTATAAACTTACGAAGCCACAAAGTTACCCGGTCTAGATTCTCACCCCGCCGCGAACACAAATCGTCAATCGAACACGTTTTACATTTTTATCTCCTTACAATTACGGCGTCCCTTCAACAGCCCTCCCCCCCCCCACGACATCTCCACCACCCTTTCACCTCTCCGCGTTTGATTATCATTATCGAGGAGCTCTCGATCATCGGCTCTCGAATTCGTCTCACTCCTTTATCCAAAGATGACATTGGGAAAGGTATGGTCCCACTTCCATCATCTCGTTTTATTGATCGTATTGTTTTTTTTGGCAGGTAGACGAGCTGAATTCCTATTGATATATTTTTTATTTAATGGGTTAATCGTCACCCACGGACACTCCTTACTCTGAAAGAGCGAACCTTTGTTAAAATTCAGAATGCCAACAGCTCCTTTATAATTTATGAATTACAATTTAGAATATAAGTTATTTCTAGGTATTTTTTATTTTGTTAAGTAGACGGGAGGACCATGACAGAATATCTCTTTTACCCGGAAATTTAAAAATCCCCCCCCCCCCTGCCTTCTGGCCTTCTGTGTTTTATCCCGAAACACAGAAGTTCAAAACACTCGTATTTTACGGGACAAAATCTGGCCCTGCGGTGATGATACCGAGTCTACAGGTATTCGTAAATTATAAGAACTGGCCAAGCGCGAGTCGGACTCGCACGTGGAGGGTTCCGCAGCAGCAAGTAACAAGAAATAAAATCATTTTTATTTACTTAGGCACCTGGTTCACCCTTTATGACGTATCAAAAAAACTACACACCAGAAATCGTTCAAACTAAAATTTGTTGTTTGATTTGAAGGTCATGTATATCATTTTTTTTTTCGATTGTATCAACCCCATAGTTTAGAAATTAGAGGGGCACACTTTTTTCAACTTTGGAAGTGTCTCTCGCGCAAACTATTCAATTTGTAAAAAAAAATATTAGAAACTTCGATATTATTTTTCAAGCTCTACACATTGATACCCCACACGTGGGGGTAGGATGAAAACAAAATTTTTGAGTTACATTTCAATGAATGAGGGACCCCAAAATATTTCTTATTAAAACCTAATAGCGGTTCACAGTTTTTTGCCATTTGGCTACGGAACCCCAAAAAGGAGAGTAAAAAGAATTGGTTTTTTATATATTCTTTTTTTGTTGGCTACAGATATTTTTCATATCTTCACCGGGCAAGAAAGAACGATTTCCCTACTAGGTACGTTAATACTTTGAATGTCATGAATAAAAACGAGTTTCGAAATCGTAATTATATAACACGCTGACAGTGGCACCCCACGCTCTGGCGGGCTCCCAGCGGCGACACGCGCACTGCTTATTCCGTAAAGCTTACGCCGAAGAGCCTACCTACACTGTCACTCACAATATGTATTTTACTGTTAAAATTACTTGATTTTCGTGATATGGGTTGATATTTAATTCACAGTAATCAATTTAATTTTATTCACAAGTCTGTTTATCCTCTGTACATTAAGACCGAAAGACTGCATCTTTGGCGTGGGATAGTTACTTGCAAGTTGGGATGGGATAGGTTACCAGATCCCTTTGCCCCCCTTGATGAGAAGCGTTCACCTGGAAACGTATTATCTGGCAGTCTTTAAATAGGCTTCGGACTCTGACAGGTCGGAGTAGGATTAATTTGGCCAGATTTAGATTTTCCGGATGGTCACGATTTACGTAGGAGGTCTTTGCAGGGAAGCCACAACGATGGTTCACCTTATGTCGTATCGTGCTTGCCCAAACAGTTGTTCGCAGCAGGATTTCATGATAACTCTATCACCTACGTGTCTGTACTTTTGTTGTCCGTCTTTCATCTTTTGGGCTTCTACAGTCTGATTATATATTTTACGACACGCTAAGAAGTAGTGTGAAAGGTCGATAATAAAGGCTGAATTAGGAAAGTGGAGGACCGGGATATCAGGTGCAAAATGCCTACCCAGCACTGGACTGCGATAGGTTGAAGACAGAGAGAGAGCTCTTAATATTCTAGCATAAAGTATATTCATTGTCAACCTCCTTACTGCTGAAATAGGCTACCCCTAATAAATTACACGCGAACAACAGATATGTTCACTAGCAACAGATATCTGTCGGACACCCGTCTCTTTAACCAGACTATCAGCTGTATGCACTGTATGTCCTGCCCAATAGCATTTCAATTAGTAAATGCTGTAGGCTATGCCGGTCACCGTTCGCCTATGCTATTTAAAAACATGAATATCATGGATGATATTTTTAGAATTAGATCACAAGTCAAAGCACATAAATTTGTACCTTCATATAGTTTATAAATATATTTGTCGTAAATAACTTTTATATAGATTAAAAACGAATATTTTTAGAAACAAGAGAAGTGTAAATGTGAGTTTTATTTTAATTAGGAATTTGTTTTCTTTCCTGACAACTGACAATTGAACTATAAATGAATTGCTATTAAAAATACAACTAGCGAAATGGCTTATGGATAAAAAATCTGAATGCTGTTCATCACCAACAGCCCATTAAACATCCCCAACGAGGAACACGAGCCTACCCGTAAAGGGTGTATAGGCCTTAGTCATTCACGCGGGCCCAGTGCGGATTGGCCGATTGGGGGTCGGGGCTCTATAGGACACTGGTTGGAGGGAGCCAAATGAAATCCTTCTCAATCCTTCAATGAAAATCTAAATGCTTTTAAGGGATATATAATTGGAAATCTTTATTTTTTTCTCAATCTTTTAATTTTTTAAAATCAAAATTTTAATTTTTGGTAAATAATCTTGCTAGTGCTTCCTATTATAAAAAACATTCACTTTTTCATCATTTCTAATGTATGAAGAACGCATATACATATGCTGAGGTAGGGTAAGATAACTATACAGTTACAGCGACAAGAATATAATGAAACGGGTTAAACATTGAAGGGGGTTATATATTGTGTTAACATCGTGAACGTAAACTACAAAATCCCTCATCATTATCATTTCCTAAATTAATCTTATTGGTTAAATAAATCTTAGGTAAGTAATCAATCAATCGAGCTAACGGATGATGGTTAGTTATAGCTACCCATAGACACTCGCTACTTGGAATGAGCAACGAGTTCCTTGCCATTCTTTAAAAAAGAAAACGGAAAAACAAGGTACAGGAATTCCAGCTATCATTCCTCACTCGCCGAAAAACACCGCACAGCGTTGTTCCCCGTCGGTTTTTTGTGAGACATAGTATCACTCCAATCGTGCCAACCTTATCGTGCCGGACATTGCTCTTCCAACACACAAAATAATGCGTTAGGTTTCCTAGTTATATCTTCCAGCAGTCATCTGCGCCATACGTTCCAAATAACTGTTCCTTATGACCCGTTTTGTTGCTTATCCATTTGCAATGTTAACGGAAGCTTTAAAAACAACTTTGAGCTTTGGCTTAACACTCTAAAACTCTCCTTTAAGCATATTATATTCATCATAGGAGTTCTTATTGAATGATGCACTGTCAAAAGACCGAGATTAACCGCAGACTGTGACAGGGGGAACTGAATGCGCCAATGTTCAGTTTACAATTTCACAAATAATAATCATCTCAATCTCTGTCCAGCTAAGGTATCAGGTTAAAGAAATGGCAGTGTATGGCAGCAGATTGCATTCAAAGTTGCAAAGGTTGCTGACTTCCTGTGCATTTAGGTTAAAATGGGAGCCTACTTAGGCGTTGTGCAGAGCAATGTCGCCGCAATTATGTGCTCCGGGCGCGGGCAAAATGGGCCTCATTAGACGCAGCGCCTCGGCGCACGGCGACAAATTATGCAATTTCATTTCAATTTACGACCGCAAAGAACTCGGTACCAGCGGGGTTGGGGCCGACCCACCTATTAAACCAGTTGCACACACGCTACATTTTTTTCGCCACCCCTCGGAACGCACACGTGCGATTCTCCACCCTAACTGAACACACGTAAGAACTAAAAGTCGTCGGCAGCGCATTGATTAAATTATTTCTCCATTATTTGATTCGCCACCTCTTTCAAAATGGCGGCGGGTTCGCGTGAAGAGTGGCTCGGCGGTGCAGCGCGGGACCCGCTCCAATCGTGATCACCGACAACACCACACAACATATCCATCAACATTGCATTCAGCTGATCAACACCGTAACGTATCACTGCGATTGCCACTGTACCTATATTGTTGTCAAGGCATCAACATACCAATGCATGTCTATGTAAAGATGTTCCAATAACATATCCAATTGCAATCTTTAAAAAACTGCCGGTTTTTTCACAACCTTTTTATGTAATAAAAACATTATTTAAAAAAACAGAAAAACATTTTTAGTAGACCAATAGATAGAGTTTCATTGAAATATAATTAATTATTAAATTATAATAAAACGTTTCGTACCTGAATTCAATTTTATTTAAATATTTAAATGGTACAAACCCATTTAAATATTTAAATAAAATTAAGATAAGGAGAAATATACTTTTATGGTAAACACCAGAGGAAGTGCTCCAAACTAAAAACTCAAACTTAAGTCTTTATAAATGGGTACCTTTTTATCATTAAGTACAAATTTAAATACAAAAGTTGATGTTGGCTGTAATATTGTAACAAGATTTATAGATCCTTCTTTTACTGAACCAACCTTCGCATATGATGAAACTTATTCAATAAAGGTAGAGTAGTACGTTTTATCAGGTGAATAGTATAGTTAGGAGATAAGGTTCCTACTTTTTAGTTACTTTCATTAATAATAATAATAATAAATAATAATAAATTATTTATTTGCGAGAATATGGTTACATTACGATCATACAAAATTAAAATCCAACATATTCTATCGTTAAATCGACGTGCAAATGTTGATTTAATAATATTACCCATTTTCATTTTACAAATAATTAATACTATTATATACTTTATACATTTAAACATTGCATTTTATCCTTTATAAATAAAATTTTTATTTACATTCATTAATACATAATATACAAGTCAAAAAAAAATTATAATGTGTCAAAGTAATACAATATGTCAATAAAATGGATAAAAATACAAAATGTCAATACATAACTTTCCATTAAATGTCTTTCTTATCATCTAAAAATTCATTAATTGAATAATACATTTTCTTTAAAAGGAATTCGTGTAAATGTTTCTTAAATTTGATAAACGGTAGAGTTTTTAAAAAGTCCGGTACTTTATTATATATTTTAATTGCCATGCAATAGACATTTCTAGAGTATAGTGTTAATTTTTGATCCGGGATACACAGTTTGTCGCCTTGCCGTCTCTATAATTTGATTTTGAGCTTTTTTTTTCAAACAGACCTTGATATTTATGAACGAAAATTGATATTTCATAAATGTATAGACATGGCAATGGTAAATGTTTAATGATTTAAATAAAGGCTTGCAACTGTCAAGGTAATCTGCACCACAGATACTCCTTATACATTTCTTCTGAACCTTAAACACTCTATTATTATCCACTGAATTGCCCCAGATTATAATGCCGTATCGTAAGGTCATTAGGTAGAATTTACCTAGTAAGTACATTATCAATCACTAAGCAATCAAAACATACTAAAATATTGTGTAATCACAAACAAAACTCCTTAAAATACACAAAACAACGATAATAAGACAGATAAAAACGGAGAAACATCAAGCTTAGGCTTATATATATTATTTAATAACCATAGTACAATAAATTATGCACATCATTTAGTAAAATTATAAAAAATCGAAATCAATAAAACATTTTGAAGAATATGCGTTTGTCAGTGTCTAGTCATATAAGGTTAGTAAGTATTTTAAGAGGCAAATTAATTTAAATATTTATGTATACATTTGATTTTGAATTTGAAAAATCTATCGATTAATTAATTATTTAATAATGCCAGTACAAATGCTGGCTATAACTAAAATTATTCACATTAGGTACTGGGTACTTTGGCTCATCTCCTGATGTATTCATTGGGTATTCCATTTTAACCCTCCTATGCAAAATGTCTCTCCGTATTTGACCCAAAACTTCCAGATTACGTGTAACAATGTACAATTTGTAATCGGTGTTCCCAGGCTTTGTGGTGACGGCAGGTGAAAATACAATTCTCACCAATAATGTAAAAAAGTATGGATTCGTGATATGCTTTACTCTTTCCGTGGGTGCCGTAAGATACAGCTTTCAGACAAAACATTGAAGAGAACGGGAAGCAGCGCTCTGTCAGTAAACCTTACCTTTAATAAAGTTTTTTTTATTGAAAAGGAGGCAAACAAGTATACCACCCATGGTAAGTGACACCACCGCCCATGTACCTAGCCATGTATTATCAAATACCCTTCGTTATTCGATAGGTACTTTTGACAAATATTTTTTTATTCTAGCTTCAGTATTTGAATGGACCATGAAGCAGGTAGATGTTACATATATTATCTGTGATGTTACTTATTTGTCGGAGATACTCGTAGATACCAATAAAGTGAAACAGCGTCAACCTATTCCAACAATACGATATATATTTATTTGGAATCCAATCTGTCATATTTGAAAAATAATATAACTAGGTACTTTACAACAAACACGTAGATATAACACGTACACAAAAATGTAGCACCGACGGATTCAAACAAAGTTTTTAAAAACGTTGATTTTACTTCATCTCTTGACAGATCTTTCATTGCGTATAATATACGAGTACATGTTACTGTAACGCCGCGGGCCCAACGCGGCCCGTAAAATAGCAGCTGGGACCGAGCGTGCCTTCTGAATCACGGAATCATCTTTCTTTTCACACTTGCAGGTGATTCGGCAATGTCCTAACCAATCTGGGGAATAAAGTGACTTCCACTATGCGGCAATACCCAGGAACCCACCGCCCTCGGATCATGAAGCGATTTAAAACCAATGTTCAGAACGCTCGAGAAGGTAGTTTTTTGGGCTCTATCAATGCAAACTTATTGTTTTTCCGAAAAAACCTATTGGTGTATTGTAGTGCCGTAATCGAGAACAGAATGGTAACGTCAAAAGCTGACTACAACTTTGCAATTCTGCGTCTTGTTCCAAAGGGCAATAAGTAGCGAGCACTCGTTAAACCCGCAACTGGAGATCGAGGTGGATTCAATTACTCATTTTTATTGGAGCGAATCAAAGAGTATTGATTACACAATGAGCGTCGCGCGGGTCGTTAGCGAGGCGCTGATTAAAGGCGGTAACCCAATAAGGAGCGGATTGCGTGGTTATCGGAAACAAAACAAAAGAAGAGCCATCTCGATTTACGTCATTAGGGGGCGGGGCGAGAAGCCGCTGAAATACAACGTACAGAAGGGATAACTACTGCAACATACCTTTTTATGTCAAGATTATACCTAACAGCACATTTAGGTTACAAACTTTAAGGTCTTGTAGAGATAACTGTGAAGATCTTAATTGGTCACTCTTCCTCGTTTTAGCCACTTCACCTCTTTTGCAACTGTGTCTTACGTACAGCTTAATTAGGTTCAGTCGATCTGCTCTGACAACCTGTCTTTATTATCGTTTTCGTGCAGGGAGATACTTGTATTACAGGTTCCTACACAATCGAAAACAATAATTATTTTACCTACTTATCCAGTCGAAACATCAGCGGGAATATATTAGAAAATGTATTACTTGCAAGTCTCTAAATAGCCGATTGGAACGTACCCAATTGTGGAAAATCACACAGTATTTTCTATGTAGAGATAATATTCACAATTATTTATATTACGTGTTTGAAAATGTATGCAGTCGTTTAATAGGTATCCATTGTAAAACTTTTGTTTACAAGTATGAAACTAACTTTTGCTTACGATACTGCCAGAATGGCGCTGTGTTAAAGTGTGTGAATATTATTTATTTATTCTTCAGTGAAATATAATATTATTTCATTTTGTATTAAAACTATTAAAAGCATCTGCTCAAAATTCATAAGTTTATTTCTCTTAATATCTGAGTTCCCACTTGCAATGGTCATCCAGTAGCACTTATATATACCTACAAAGCGCAACAGCAACAACATGAAGTGAGATATTTGCACGAAGTACAAGTTTTCTAACTTTTTCTAAATAACTAATGCTGTCAGCGGTAAATGGCCTTTACATCTGTTAATAGTGGGAACAGATCTTAAACAAACGAAGGTTCGCAATATGCCTTCTGTCAATACCTTAATCATTGTTTGCACCTTTTGAACGTGTCTTAAAAGTTGGTTCTGGTATTCGCGTCCGGCCCTTTTTGTCTCCGGTTCGCGCCTCTTCCGGATCCATTACACGTACCTCAATGAACTCGTTTGTACGCCTGTCAGCGCGACAAGCTTTGTGCGCGATGTTATGGGTATCGAACGCTAAGCTTTGTTGTTGCTAGCCTAGATCGGGTGTCGCTTTGTCTGTCTGTTTGTTTTCTTAACTGAATAATCAATATTTTTGTTTGATTTGTAATAGATCGTTAGTGGTTAAGGTTTGCCATAACAAGGGGAACCTTTCCCTTGTTTTGCTGCAGACGGTAAAGTTTAGACGATCGTGACGTTGATTACGTATATAGAAAAAGGGGTCCTTAGGTTCTTGCTTTACTTTTGTGAAGGCGTTATGGTGGCCCAAGTTGTGTTGTTGCCTCATGGTCGTTCGAACGCATGGTACTTAGTGAAGTTTATTTCAGCTTGACTAAGACTGACTTCAGTCAAATTCGTACAGTTACACGCACGCACCTCGTCGCACTCTAGCGAAGACGTTCAGTCATGTCGGAGGAAATTTCTAAAGACTAAATACATCCTTCTTTTTAATGTTAAAAATCTTCAAAAATTGTGTTACGTACTTGAACGCTCCCTATGCTGTGCGGGAAGCCTGTGCCCGACAGTGGCCCGATATAGACCAATGATATTGATCTACGTTGGCACTTGTACTTTGATAAACTGTTAGCCGTTAGATAGAGCAGATGTTGGATGAAAGAAAATCATTATTTAAGAATAAACTTCATTGCAGATGAATTTAACAAACGTGAAAATTGACGAGATTTTATAATAGCGGATAAAAAGCGATATCAACAGACTCATAAAGATATGCCAAAACTGTTTCAAAATCGGTAATCTCCAGCAGTCGTTTGTTCAAAGCACTAAATCTAATGTTTCAAGCCTTGGACGATAAATCTCGCTTAATAAATTTTATCCCTGGGACTTCACTGGCAGAAACTTTCGAATTCAACAGGAGTCAACAGGAGATCTTCTAGCGTATGCAACATACATATGGAGTAGAACTCTAGAGAACCACGGCGAAGCACTTGCAGTTTCTTTAGATATTTCCAAGGCACACTTTGACAGAGTTTGGCTTGATGGTCTGGTAAACAAGCTTCCTTCGTACGGCTTGCCCGTTGGTTTCTGTACTTGGATCTCAGATTTCTTGAGGAACCGATCCATGAAAGTAGGTATAGATGGATCAGGTGCTAAGGTTCTTAATGCCGGGGTTCCCCAAGGTCAGTGCTCTCTGCGACGCTTTTTTTGCTGCATATTAACGACCTGCTAAAGCCTGGTATTCTTGGGTATGCAGATGGCAGCACGACGTTGAGAGCTGCGAGTCCAATGCGCGTGCAAGTGGGCCTAAAATTCAGACTTGAGACAGTCAATGGTTGAGCGTTTGAACTTATCATTAAGGCAGTTGCCGATTAGGGAGATGACAATCTTGTTAGATTCAACGCTAACAAAACCCAAGCGTGTCTATTTTCTTCGAAAAAGAGAGCTTTTGAGCTTACTCCTACTTTCCAAGGTGTACTCATTCCGGTAACCGAGAGCCTCCAACTTTTGGGCACGACTCTTACATCGACTCTTAACTTTGGTCCATTTATTGAGTCCAAAACTCAATTGGCTTCAACTTCTTTGAATTGAAGCTGTTGAACCTTCTTGGCGTTCTCTCAAGGGTGAGAAGATATTTTACTTCACAACAGCTTTTTGCTCTCTATAAAGCGCAAGTGAGAGCTTGTATGGAATATTGTTCTCATCTTTGGGACGGATCAGCCAAGTATCAGTTGGAAGCTCTAGAGTCGTTCGAGAGGCGTGCCAAAAGGTTGATCGGAAACTCTCTCTCTAGTCGAGAGTCGGCTGCAAGCTTTGAACACCGGCGTAGAGTCGCAAGTCTCTCGGTTTTCTACCGTATACACTTCGGGGAGTGTGCACAGGAACTGCATGACCTTGTTCCACCAAGCCCTTTTTCACATCGGACTACCCGGCGGTCAGCAAAACGCCATCCGTACACGGTGGATATTCGAAAGTGTCGTACGAAGCGTTTTAAATCCTCGTTTTTTATTCGCACTGCGAAGCTGTGGAACTTGCTGCCCGAGTTTGTGTTTCCCGAAAAGTACAATCTGGGGATTTTTTAAATCAAGAGTGAATAGGTTCTTATCTAGGTAAGCGTACTCCATCCTAGGCGCATCGTCTGTGCTTAACATCAGGCAAGGCGGCGTCAAACGCGAACCAATATTGTAAAAAAAAATGAAAAATATTCGTTATACGCTGGAAACCACTTCCGACATGGACTCGGAAATAGACGATAAAAATGACAACATGGCGTAGACACCTATTAAATGCCGAGCTGAATCATGATAAGCCTTTTACAGCTATAATAAATTTATTAACATTTATTTTGGGAATCACTACGCTCATTTACGCATGCACATGGCTGTATAATAAAGTTTTACTTAAACCATGTCGGAATAAAAAACCATCAATGTCAAATTTGACAATAACATAACCTCATACAAAACATTCTTAATGCTACTTTTCTAATATTTTTTCGATTATTTCTTAAAGACAATTACTAAAGATGTTCAGAGCGTTATTGAGTAAAATAAGTACTACACACCAACATGTGGCTTTCACACTACTACATGTCTAAACGAAGTAAGATTACTAACTCGGCTAAGAGTCGTAGATAACTCTGAGATCGGAAAGCGAGCTATGGCAGAAGGCAAACCACCAAAAGTGATTTGTGTTTATAACAAAAAACGTAAGTTCAACTAAACAAACACTATTAACTTTGTAATAAACTCTATAATTCAGACTAAGCAAAAAGTTATCAATATAAACTCTTGTCAAGGCATATAATTACACGTTAACACCAGTTCAGTGGATTTCTATAACTAAAAGTCATATATTTCAGGTGTTGGCTACATCGGAGATAGAGTAATGGTTGCAATCAAAGGTCAAAAGAAGAAAGGTATCCTTGTTGGTATGAAGCAAACGCAGAACACCAAAGTGCCTAAGTTTGACAGCAACAATGTAGTTCTGATAGATGACAACGGCACTCCACTGGGCAATAGAATCCATGTCCCCATCCCAACCATTCTGCGAACTATCCTCAAAGAGCGAACACATGCCAAAGGGGCTGACTATACAAAGTTATTAGCTATAGCAACCAGATTTGTTTGAATCTGATTCATTATTAAGTAGGTATTTAGTGTAAATAAATAATTTTAATATTTCATTTTCTTTGAATAAAACACCCAACTTTGATATTGATAAAGGTAGTCCTAACTTGTAGATTACTGCATACAAAGCCATTTTCATTGTTTTTTTGGGAAACCTAATGAAATATATTCATCTAAAAAATATTTTTGATATATTTGATGACTTGTTTGACTGGTAGCAAAAGCCTAAGGGGTTCAATCTCTAACATCATCATCATCATATCATACAGCCTAATTATGTCCACTGCTGAACGAAGGCCTCCCTAATGATTTCCACGCGGACTGATCCTTGCAGTTGACATCCATCTGCCACCGCCACCTTAACCAGATCATCCGTCCATCTGGTTAGGGGTCGGCCTATGCTTCGCTTTCCGTTACGTGGACGCCACTCGAGAACCTTTCCGCCCATCGGCCATCGGTTCTACGCACTATGTGCCCTGCCCACTGCCACTTCAACTTGCTAATCCTCTGGGCTATGTCGGTCACCCTAGTGAAATCTCTAACATAAGTATGCATAATGTTACCATGTTAGATAGTTTCCTATGTATGTTCTGCCTTAGTTTTCAATACATTCCTATATGAAAAACATATTTCAATAATGCCTTTCATTTATGTTTTGGTACACCAGTATACCTGTCCATACTGGCACTCAGTGTGCTGGATTATTTATTTTTTGAATTATATAAATGGGGTATTTTTGAAATAAAAATTATGCACATATTATAGTTAAATTAAAAAATATTATAAAGTTAAATAAAACCACTGACATACAAACAGCGCTAAACCACAGACCCAAATTAAGCATTTAGCCTGTAATATGAATACTAAACAACAGATAAACACATATTTTTTTTGTAAATACATATTATACATAGATTCACTCTCATTGTTACCAGGTAGAGATTTTTGGGTATAAACAATAAAAATACAGTTTGAAATCTCAATATTTAATAAAACTTATCAGTTCCACTTTAGAGTAGACTTAATTAGGACATGCTACCTAGTGATGGAGATGAGCAGACGACACAGAGACATCCCAGCCGCGAGCACACGCACACTGCTCAACTTCAGCTAATACGTTGGAGCATTAACATTCGAACAACTTACCGCCCTACGATACACTTTGAAACAACCACACATATAAAAATAGCTATGTGCGCCAGTTGATACTCTGCAGCGTTAGATACATGGTAAAGTAACGGCTAGTGTACAAAATCTAAGGGAAGAACATCCCGAGTAAGGCTCCGTTATGTGTATTGCTAGAATTGAAATTCACGTTAAAGCTGCGAACGCTACCCACAGTGGAAGTCGACATAAACATTTAAACTATCAACAACGCCGAGGCGCCCCCGAGGGTTACACTAATGTTAGTTATGATCTGTATAACACAACAGCAGTGACTAGATATTACCAAGATTCACGTGCGAGCGAGCGGCCGGTCACACCGCCTGCCCTGCGCCTGCACACTTACTCTAGGTTTGGGTTGGGAGCCACGAATCCAACTGTATCCAAAACGCTGGATGTGACTTGAAACATTTACCCATCTCAATGATCACCTCAGTTTTTGCGCATATAACGTATAGATACTAATTTTAAGGCGTACAGTCATTATTATATTTCATGGACATAATTTTTAAATAAATTATTGTTGTTTTAAAATTATAAAAATAAGCCTTTTAAACCTTTTAACAGTATATTTATATGATGGTTATAAAGTCATCATCATCAGCCTATAAAGGCTCACTGAATTTTAAAGCACATAGCTTGGCTGTGGAGTTACGGTTATAAAGTATATATGTTAAAGCGGCTATAAGTTTTTGTAATTTTGAGGTCCGCATTCTTTAACGAGACTCAAGCGTTGATTTTTCTTGAGTAGAGTTAGAAATGGATAGCGCACTATACGTTAAATAACGCCATCCCTGACTCAATTTAAGTAAAGATCAATGTTGAGTCTGTAGAATAATGCTTAAGTGTGAAAAAACTTGAGATTATATCCATGTATACATTTAATTGCATGTGACTGTACCATACCATCTTATTTTTTTTTTTGTAATTTTCAGAATTAACATTTACTCCAGATTCTAGCCATTTGTTTAATTGCACGTGAATGTACACCTTATTTATTTTCAGACAAAGTTATCTAGTGCAAGGTAAGGCACGCGGTGCCTCGCTCCGGCCGGTCACTACCCTAATTTGAAAAGTACAGACGAGACGATAGCGGACGGAGGGCCGCGTCTACTATTGCTATGATCCAAATGTTCGCTTACTGTATAAGATTCTTCCAAATAAAATTAGTTAAATTACTTAAAAAATAACACGAAACAATATTTGTTAAAGATATAATTATTTGTACAATAAACAACGTAATCTATGTGAACTAGTGGTAAGTCGCGGAGGGTTGGGCTGCGATGGACGACACTTCAGGGCCGTCAGGATCTGAGGGAGGAAAGAAAGGGTGGGTGGAGGGGAAGAAGGGGGGGGGGGGAATGCCTTGCACTATGCAACACCGTAGCACAGCCGCGCCGATACATTCACTATCGAACGGTGATGCTTCCTTCAGATCACATACATGTCGTATATTTCAGTTTTTAAAATGATGTTTAAATCTTATTATTAAATTGTGATTATTATCTCATAAAGATCCAATATAAATATTAATATTGTGTTCCTAAAATAATAGAAATATTTCGTATTGCAATTTATATTGTTTTGACGACCTTATCGTAAGCCTAAATTGGAAAAACGGATTTTGACTTTCAGCGCCATGTCAGTCGCCGGTAACCAATAAATAATTGTTTTTGTCTCTGGTTGATTACTGTGAAAGTGTTAATGCATTTAACAAAAAAAACCTTACCAGACGATAGCGATACCACGACGATCATGTAGACATTCTGATTCATATATCGTGAAATTCCGGGAATAGTCCTATGGATACAAGCGGCGGCGGTGCTACGGCGCTGCGACAGCAGACGCTGCGGGCGTCAAACGCCACTAACACTAAAGACTAGTTACATTCGCTTTCATCGTTAAGTCTACGAAAATGTTAGCATTAAGTAAATTAAACGAGACCGAGACGTGGCCAACATTTCCGTGTAAGTACCTAATTAATAAATTTGTTAAAACGCTTTCAACATTATGTAGGTATTTAAAACAATATTATAGAAACACACAGATATAAAATGGTCGCTTCTTTCAATATTTCACTCTCACAGTCACACAAGGACTCACATTATAAAATCCAGGTAAGGCAACAAGATTTGTAAGACATTAGAGATATGAACAGTATGAGAGCGAGCTACGCGCCGAGCGCTGCCGGACCCGACCGATCGAAACATAAAACACTAAATAACAATACTAACTTAAATTACCACAACAAAATAAAAACCCTACATTTGATTTGACTACGATAAAAGTTTTGTCTAACATATCTAGTATTATATGTATAATAATTATAATTTGTAAACGTATGTAAATCTTAAGATTTAAAATGTAAATGAATTAAGATAGAGGGCGCGCGACGGTGCCGCGCCGCACCATAGAGGGCGCTGCGGACGAGGATACTGAAACTCGGATTCACGAAATCAAATACTTCACGCACACCCATTCGGTGCAAAGTAATAGTGTAATTGCGAAAGTGTGTGCGTTTAGGTGTAGAATGTCTAAATTGCAAAAATGTAAAGTGGTCGCCAAATGTCCAGTTCGCAAAATGTTCAAATTATTTTAACGTGATTTTTATTTAAAGTTGATGATCAGAAAAAAAAGAACTAGACAATACATAACTAGAAGTTCTTGTTACGAAAGTAAAATGTCATCGATTTGATAATTAAACATTTATTTTCGGAACTCGAACCTCTGCATTAGTTATGGTCTCCTAGTACTTGTTTCTGCTACCAAATAAATTAATGATCTCTCTCACCTAATTTTGGAAATTCTGGGAATGTAATATTTTGTGAACTGGACATTAAGCCAATTGAACCATTCCTGATGCGGACATTTTGCGACCGTTTGACATTTTGCGATTTGTACAATTCTGCGCCGCCGATGACGTCATCACTGTCTCAATATTACCACAACCTTCAATGTAGCTTTGTTAAACTTGGTTTATACGATAACGTTAATACCTCGATAAAGATGTCGTTTACATTAACACGGCTTTCGTTTAAATTTAAAACATTATTAGTATGAACGAACTGAAATGTAATTAGTCTTAGGCCTATATTCTAGAATGATTGATCAAGCATTGAACTTTACTTAAATAGAGTTAGAAAGGAATGCCACTATTTATCGTATATAGCGCTATCCCTTTCTAACGCAATTTAAGTAAAGATGAAAGTTGAGCCTCGTTCTAGAGTACAGGCCTAAAAGTGGATTATGGATCCATTGAAAGTTGGTAAGTACATTGTAAAATGATGTCATCGACGCTGAGTTGCCAAATTGTATAAGCTTAGCCCAAGTGTGGATGCAGGTCTATTGACCCTATGGCACAAAACCCTGTTAACATATGTCTTGACAAGCTCCGACATCTACAACTTCGTCTAGATAGACTTAACGTTATTTTTGCCTAAGGCATATTACTTTGGTTATTAACCTAACACAAATGATTTTGTTAAAAATGTTTGTACTTGCACCTATTATCTCATATAAATAATCAAAAGGAGTTTTCTGTGAGAATTTTTGTAATGTTTAAATGATGACTATTATTAATGATACGTGATACTAAGATCAATAATTAACTAACTAGGTGCACAATCACGAAGAAACATCAACCAAAAAATATCCGAGCCCCATGACACATACGCATAGTTTATTGTTATATTTATAACATATTATTCATTTAAATTTTAACCTTAACGCGTCATAGAAAGACCACCACAAAAGTAAATCAAAACGACGTGATTTTTTTAACAGCGCCATCTAGCCCCAAGTTGAGCGTGAAGCCATTGTTTAGTATCCATAGTAGTAAACAACGGATAAACATACATATATCCTTTTTTTTTTGTAAATAAATACATATTATACATAGAAAAAACCCAGACCATTCCAAACAGACATGTTCATGCACACAAATGCTTGTACTGCCCGGGCATCGAACCCGGAACCCTTGGTGTTGCAGTCGACGTCTAAACCGCAACACCAAATGGGTCGTCTAATATTTACATCATATTATTATTCATTTAAATTTTAACCTTAACGCGTCATAAAAAGAGTACCTCAAAAGTAAATCAAAAGCGCGAGCACACTACCATGTCATTATGACATGTAACGAGCGACGTGATTTTGAATGAAAATTCTGCCCAAGTAACGAGATGGGCAGACTTTTGCCGCGGACACTTTTTGAGTGAGATTGTGCATCTGGCAGTTTATTGTTTATAAATATACTAAACAAAATAACGCTAATTTTACTTCTACTACTCTTCGTTATATACCACTATCAGTGCAAGTATTTGTACCTATGAATGAGATTTTTAAGTGCCAACCTACGTGTTTATGTTACAGTCAAAACCTATAACCGGTCAATAAAGTTTTTGCCCGAGCTTGTCGGTCAATAAGCTTATTGACTAGTTAGAGTTTTGAATGTATAATATATGTAATTATAACAATAGTTTATTTTTTTGTTTTAACAAGAATTGTAAATAAATAATCATGTGACGATGGTTCCGTCACAGTACCAGACTGTGTGGTCCCATCTCAACAATATGTGTGTTTGTATGTATGTGTGTTCGTATGTGTTTGCATTTATGTGTGTTTGCATGTATGTGTTTGTATGTATGTATGTGTGTGTGTGTGTTTGTATGTATGTGTGTTTGTTTGTCAGTTAGCATGCGTGCGGCACCGTCGCGCAATTTGAATAGTGTTCTAGCTAGAGCGGGCGAAGGCGGAGACGGAGGGCCCTTAGACGTCGACCACCATCTTCTTGTGTATGTCGGTGTTGCCCACCACGTTGCAGAACTCCTCGAACGAGATCTTGCCGTCCTCGTCCTTGTCCGCGAACAGGATCGTCTTGTCCACTATCTGCTGCAGTTGCGTGTCTTTCAGGTTGTTGCCCACCATCATCTTCAACACCTGTATGATGGAACATAAAATTAATATTCACTGACATTCACTCATCGGTATCTAGCCAACTAAGCATTAGCCTGTAATATGGTTACTATACAATGGAAAACGTATTTTTTTTGTAAATACAAACATCTCTTCTCATCAACCTATCGCAGTCCACTGCTGGACATAGGTCTCCGCCATTTTGCGCCAGATATCCCGGTCCTCCGCTTTTCTCATCCAGCTCCCACCAGCGACCTTCCGCAAGTCGTCGGTCCATCGGGCCGGAGGGCGTCCTACGCTACGCTTGCCAAGACGCGGTCTCCACTCCAGAACTCGTCTACTCCAACGGCCATCGGTTCTACGACATACGTGACCAGCCCACTGCCACTTCAACTTGCTGATCTGGCGGGCTATGTCGGTAACTTTAGTTCTCTTGCGGATTAAATCATTTCTGATCTTATCCCCAAGAGAGACTCCAAGCATAGCTCGCTCCATTGCGCGTTGTGTGACTTTGAAATTGTGAACCAATCCCGCAGTCAGTGTCCATGTCTCAGCTGCGTATGTTAGCACGAGTAGGACGCATTGCTCAAAGACTTTCGTCTTTAAGCATTGCGGAATAGTTGACGTTAAGACATGACGTAGCTTACCGAATGCCGCCCAGCCCAACTGAACCCTCCTACTAGCCTCCTTCTCGAAGTTATGCCGGCCAAGTTGGATGGTTTGGCCCAGGTAGATATACTCCTGCACAACCTCGAGACGGACGCCATCGAAGCATATCGGTTGTGGCATGACACGACTGTTGAACATGACTTTCGTCTTGTCCAAATTCATGCCAAGCCCAACTCGTCGGGAAGATTCATTTAGGCTGTTCAGCATCTCCGCAAGCTCTTCCGATGACTCTGCCACGATGACGATATCGTCAGCAAACTCTCCATTGACGTTGACGTTGACGCCTCGTTCAGACCAGTCAAGGGTCTTGACCACGACGCAATTGGATGGGTCTTGTCCGCTGGTCTTGGATCTGAACGGTCATCGTCGCTGCGTTGGAGAGACACTTCATCACCTCGATATATCGCCAGTCGATACCGGATAAACATACATATATAACTTTTTTTTGTAAATACATACATATTATACATAGAAAATACCCAGACCATTACAAACAGACATGTTCATGCACACAAATGTTTGTACTGCCCGGGGATCGAACCCGGAACCCTTGGTATTGCAGCCGACCTCTCAACGCAACACAAATGGGTCGTCAAATGTTAGGTCTTTTATACCCAGTATTATACTAGCTAAAGTGCCCTCATCCAGAATGCCTGCAATGTCCTTTCTCTTACTTTCACTATACTATTTTGATGGGATTAGAACCCACGATACTTATATTTCTCAGTGATTTAAACTCAACGTAAGACCACAACTGTTTTCTGACTAATGCTGTAGGCGGCAGAAGGCCTTTGCACAACTTCATCACAAATGCAATGACAACTAATACAGCAATCCGCTGTTGGACTAAGGCTTTAGCGTTGAGTTTGCGAACAGTTCTTCTGAGGACCAAACACATGTTGCGATAAAAACCATTTACAGAACGACAAACAAAACAACGTCATATGTTATTGCTAAAAAAGTTGAGAACATATATTAAGACATTCTAATTTTTCTAACTTGGTACGTACCACACAACACACAACATTGTTTTCACGTGAAAACAATGTTTATACAACGTGCCATGACCTTGTTCACATAACATACGTCATCATATTAGCAAACAATATGTAAAATAACGGAAATGTTGTCTTCATCCGGGTAAGACTGGATAAGAATGGAACTGTTTGCCTCCTTATGTGTTCCCCGATCATTACAACTGGCCGTCTTCAAGGCAAGAGTGAATAGGCTGTTTCTAGGGCAGGCATGATCCATCCCACAGATTTCCTAATACAAGAGATGGGGCAAGCCGCGTTTAAAGTGCGACAAATGTAAGCTTAACGAGCATACACTGGCTGCCAGTTTACGCTCTGTGAGACGAGTGAAGACGCACGACTATTAGAAGAAATTAACGTTTTTTTTCCAAAATGCCATCCTGTGCAATTGTAACATGCCATCATCGCAATGAATCAGTAAATTTACCAAGAAATATAATAACTTTTCACAGGTAAGAACCGAAAAGAAATTTCGACACTGGGACTGCCTATAAACTTGGCGGCTTGTCCTGTCTAATTGTATATTCGGATGTCTGTGATCCATCCTGTCGCATCATCACTTACCATCAGAGACATCAGAGATGGAGGTCAAATGTCTGCCTATAGAAAATAAAAAATACTATTGTGTATATGAAGGTTATCTTAAAAGTCGCGAGCTGCCGACGCTCTTGTCTTGTCAAAAGGGGAGCGAGAAAAGGAAAATTTAAAAAAAGGGTATGTACCTTGTGCGATAACTATGAGACCATCTTTGCCTTAACAAGTCTTTTCAATAGGCGGTAGACTCGGTACTGAGTCGTCTAGGTAGGTACCCACCGCAGTGCCAGATATCGTACCGGGAAATACCAGTGTTTTGCACTTTTGTGTTCCGGGATGAGGGCACTGTAGCTAGCAAAATTACCTTGTAAAGAGACCTGTGTTGTCTCGGGTGTCCCGCGTAGTGTGGCGTTGATGGACAAAAATAACTGTAGTATCTATCAGTTGTTGGTATCCATCAATGCCGCTCTGTCATGGTCAGGCGTATCACTTACCATCAGGTGAGCGTCTTGACTGTCCTGTTTACTTGGTAAGATTAAAAAACGACCAGACCTGGAAGAGCTCCCCGTTGGATATGTAGCCGTCATTGTCCATGTCGTAGATGCGGAACGCGAACCGCAGCTTGGACAGCTTGTCGCCCTTCACGCTGAACTGCGACACGCCCTGGATGAACTCCTTGAAGTCCACCTGCAAACAGGGCGACGCTTCAAGCACTTGTGGTACGGGTACCTTATAAATTTATATACTAGCTGACGCAGGCAAGCATCGTTACGCCTTAACAGTAATAAAAAGGCACATTTTTGATAATTTATATTTTTATGAAATACATTTTGAAAGAAAAAAGAAAAATATTTATTTGGTGCAAATTAAAGATTTAACATACACTTTAATTTCTAAATAAAAGCTGCCTAAACTAACCTACCTCTTATTACATGAGCTACCTGCCAATACACAACGTTCATGCACACAAATATGTGTAATGCCCGGTGATGGAACCCGACGTAGTTGCCGATGTAGTAGCCGACTCAACCACTGCACCATGTGTCGTCAAACCCGATATAAGTCGTTTTTTTTCGAACTGACTACTGCTGTTGCCACAGATGGCCTTTATACCTTCACCGGGCAATTGGCGAGCGCAGATAGCTCTCAGCCTTAAACATTTACACAACGAGCCTAAGGACGTCCCTGAGTGGGACTCGAACCCCGGCGTTGAGGGGGGGATGATAATTCGTCAACACCGATAACACGGGCCGTCAAATAGGAACAATAAACAAAAGAGGTAGACCTCTCCGTTCCCGTCGGCGTCGAATATGTCGATGACGCGCTGCACGAGCGGGTTCTGCTGCAGCTCCGGCAGCGACATGAACTCGTCGATGGAGAGCGCGCCCGAGTTGTCCAGGTCCAGCTTGCGGAACCGCTTGCCCAGCCGCCGGATCTCGTCTGCGTCGACTGCCACACACACTGTTAGCCCAGCGCCGCACACCGCCAGACCCACACAATGCCACACTAGCCCACAGGTGAGCGCTTGTCACCTCATCGTGGAGCTCGATTTGAAAGCTCACTCGCGTCATGATACACATTTAATTTTTACTTTTTCCGATATTTGTTGGCGATTTGTTTAAGAAAGAAATAAAAAAGTAGACAACTAAATAATTTCGAAAGCAATATCAATTTACAAAATAATTATAAAACCCGCTCGTAAATATTAAAATGAATAACATGATAACTCCTCCAAATCTTATATACTGATGGGTCAGAGCGTAGCTTCGTAGCTTTCAGAGAAAGTTCATTCCATAAATTGCACTTCCGCGAATGCCCATGGATAGTAAAAATAAGACAAAATAATCGATGCTCTTGTGACCAAATATCTATGGAATGCTGGGTAATTTAAAAACAATTTGGGACTTAACTTTAACCTGGCCTTAGACATGTTCCAGCATAATACTGACTAACTCAATTTCAAGGACAGGTTTCTACTTATAAAAGTATATACTGTAATAAGATGTAACGTCATTTAATTTGATTGGTTGAAACACCTTTATGTTAAGTTTTTTTTATATTTTTAGTTATGATTAAGACTTTCACGCTTTTCTTACGTTAGGATCAATTCTATAAGAAAATATGCACTCATCATACAACAACCTGAGTTGTATTATTGCTCTAGAACGTGAACTCCAGTAATTAATTTACAAGCAAAACAAAACGCCAACAAAACATTTTCTCAGCAGATTTCCTCTTAATATTGGCATTGTGTTGATCTGACATTTTCAGTTACCACACATCAAACAATCATTAGTCTCCTCCTTGTTGTTTGCCACTGATGAATATTTGTAAACAGATCAACATCTTATATGTACTGAATTTCTTAACAATTTATAATATAGAAATGAAGATATTTAGCAAAGATATAATATAAAACTTGTCCTGAGACAATCGATGGTCGAATGTGGGTAACAAAACAAACTCTACATCTGGATGACCTAGCGCCACCAGGGGGCGGCACGTGCACCCTCACACACCCTACCTTTCACACTATATTCAACTATTATACATTATCAGTATAGACATACTTATATAGTTAAAATACAGATATAAACATTTATGAAAACAGAATCTTCAGGGGTAACAACGTTTCCCATACCATTCTTCATCATTCAACTAAATACAAAAGCAGATATGTACAAAGGTATTTTATTTTAAACAGAGGTCACTAATGACCTCATTCTATATGAAGAAACATAAATCCATTGGAATATAAAACGTTGTTATCCTATCGCGCGCTGCACTATTCTATATATATAGCATACAAAGCGATAATTACACATATATAGTGCGCAAGCGTCTATGGCGTCGTCCCCGAGACACTACGACTGATTCGCAACACTCTCATTACAAATAGAGAACTGCCATCTTAATAGATTTGCCAAAGCGATTCCGTATCCTTTGTTTCCTTTCCGCTCATTACCTACAATTAATTGCGCTTCCACTAATTTAAAAACAATAACACGCTTTATATACACTCTGACATCTAGACAATTATATAATAGACGGTATATTGTCAATCCGTGAGATTGTCAACGCAGTTTGTGTCCCACTACAACTATGTGCGAATGCGTGTGTCGCATGATTGTATGATGATTAAGTTATAATGATGGCAGCCCTGGGCGCTAGCCTGCAGACCGGTCGGCGAGCCGTCACTAGTCACACTACCAAGGCGCGGGAAAGGTCAGCGATCGTCACCGCCAACTCTAAATGCTGGGACTCTCCACATGCCACTAAACTACAATGTCCCAGCCCACATGATTTTCCACTATAATCTTCAATAAAAAGTAATTTATAACTATACTAATATATAACTATACATTATTATGTAAAGTGTATGATTGTGAGCTGCGGCACTGTAATAAATTAATAATAGGAAGCGTCCAACAATAGTTACAATTATCACACAAAATACCTAATTGAAGGTCAACCGTCTGTCCGTATTATCACCCATTAAACAAACTATCACAACTGCTTACATCGGTAAATAAGTTTTAAAACACAAATAATGAAAATATTTATTAAAATTGTAGAAAAGTATAGTGTAGTTGACTTTTCAAAAGTTTATATTTATATATGAATCAATCAATGAACTTTTTCCATACATAATTAAATTTGTCAACTACAAATACATTTTTTGAAAACATCAATGAGTATTAAAATAGAGGAAAATTTAGAAAGACTATTCAACACCTACACATCTAAACATTTTCTAAATCTATGAAACAGAAAAATATATATTTGTAAACCTTTGATGGGTGAATAAGTATATATGTAACATCCATGAAATACTAGTTCCAGCACTCAGTAACAGACTTCATGCATGTACGCCACACACACTGCGTTACAAAACAACTCCTTGTGGCAAGCTCAACCCTATTGATACAGCTGACCTCTCGGTTTGCATAGATTCCTCGCACTGTGTGACAGCGTAGCAGTCTATCGTTAACATCCATAGCAAATACTCTCTATTAACACGGTACCTACTAGAGGCCAAATGTGACAGAGATGCACTAACCAAACAAACTATGCAATTAAAATGCAAACAATGTTTATCCAGAACAATTTTCGCAATTTGACAATTGTCGAGGTGGAGGAACTATGCGTACAAACATGTACTTTAGCAGAGAGCTAAACATGTCACAACTTCTGTCCAACAAGTTGTGTGGGTTTGCGCTGAAGATCATTGTGAGAGACAGAGAAAGATAAAACAGTAACAGAAATCATAAAAGAAAGTGAGTTAATTCTGCTACACAATCTCATTATTGTGTACTTTTTAACATTCATTCAAATTAGTGAATCACATTTGATTCCCAGCAGACTTTAATATTAAGAAGATTCTCAGTTTTAACTAAATATTTTGTAAATAGAAAAATTGTTCTGGACTGTGTGTAAGTGCGATACGCTAACATGTAGATGAACATTGGAGCCAGGCGAGTGACACTACGACACTCACAGTTCTCCACCTTAAAATCAATGCAGTTAACACGTGCTGAAAACAAACCTCTGGTTACGCTTCGTTTGCACACCCTAAGCTCTTATCCTATCACAATGTACTGCCAACAACTTTCTCAATGAACATGAGCAAGTACTCGGCCAATATCAATGACATAGAAAATAAAAGCATCTGTTATTAACTTATTGAAAAAGTATAAAGTTTAACCATTATATATTGTTATTATAACCACACAAGCTGGTAGATACTTGCTGAATGAGTACATTATAGGCAAAAGTTATAAAGCTTTAAGAGCTCAATGTAAATCAAAATCAGAAAAAATATTGAAGTAGAAAGTACAAAGAAGGAATGAAAACATTAAAAAAAATATACTCACAATTTGAACATAGCTCCATGGGAATAGAGTTTTCGTTGCCCTGAAATTTATTGAATTGTGTGATTTATTTAAACAACTAAAACTATGAACTAAACAATTGAGTTATTCTAATAGTCACAAATATTCTTATAAGAAAAATAGAACATGATTTATTGTTAGAATACCTACGTGAGGAGCATGTTATTCGAAATCATGTAAATGCGTGTTTATTTTTTTATTTTTTTGAGAATGGTTTAGATTTTTAACAATAGAATACATTATGAAGAAAAATGTAGGTGATCGCATCGAGCACTGTGGCACCCGTGGGTGATTTGCAAATATGAGTAACGAGTTAACTTACCATTTTGATGTGTTTTTTGTCTTTGAATATTAAAATGCGTAAAGCGACGAATTCTCTCACTTAATAAGAAACCCTGGATTAGATTCGAGATCAGCAATAAATACTATACCGCATCGATCTAAATAAAACGCGCAGGCAGGACAGAGTAAAAATAATCAATCAGTGTTACCAGTGTTGACATTTCTTATCTTTTAATAATATTTATATTTGTCAGACCAAGGTAAACCATTAGAAAGCCTATAACGTCACATACAATCTCGGAGTGTCTAGATAATAACTCCGAGCATATATAAAGCTGAAGAGTTTGTTTGTTTGTTTGAAGGCGCTAATCTCAGTAACTACTGGTTCGATTTGAAAAATTATTTCAGTATTAGATAGCTTATTTATCGAGGAAAGCTATAGGCTATATATCATCACGCTACAAGCAATAGAAGCGGAGCAGCAATAAAGGATGTTTAAAATCGTGGGGATTTTTTCATACTTGGAGCTTCCGCTGCGAACGCTGCGTAAACGGTTACAGTTTCGCAAAAGTCATGTATGAGAAAATTGTTTCCCTTTTAAAGGTCTACAAAAAAGTCCGCGACAGCATATGTCTATCTTTTAAGGTTAGTATTAGAGTTAGTTCTCCAAGTAATAAAATTTCCCCCCGGATTTTGAAACATTCTTCATTGCTGCTCCGCTTCTATTGCTTGTAGCGTGATGATATATAGCATATAGCCTTCCTCGATAAATGAGCTATCTACAACTGAAAGATTTTTTCAAATCCGTCCAGTAGTTTCTGAGATTAGCGCGTTCAAACAAACAAACAAACTCTTCACGTGTAATATTAGTATAAGATATATTTTGTAGTATTATAATGACACATTTTTTAATGGGTGGGATGAATAATAAATTGTGCCAAGACCAGCTATGGACTTGAAGGAAAATAATATTTATTACGGAATAAACAAATACCAGTTTCTAGTATCGGATAGGAAAAGAACTTTTATACAACTGAAGCTAACGCCCATCATCGCGTTAATTATTGACATTTCCCGTTAGTGTTGCCCCAGGGTTAAAATAACCGCATCAAAATCCGTTGCATTTATGAGGGACTAGCTGTACCTGCGGCATTAACCGCGATATAAGATATTCTCCCGCAGTAAAACATAACCTAAAAAAAGCTTTGATAAGTCACGCGACTCATGAACGAAACACGCGGCTGCCGCGCCGTATCACAGCTTTAGTTTTCCAAAGTAAAAAGTAGCCTATGTAATGCCTTAATACATCAAACACTTGCGAAAAAAAGTCCCGTCCAAATCTATCAAGCCGTTACAGAGGTTACCCGGAACAAACAGACAGACAAAATTTTTAAAAACTGTTATGTTGGTATATGTACCGTTATAAATTCGTTTGCATGAAGATTTTTTATTATTTAATATTACAAACAGGTTCACTAATTTTATTTATACGTAATGTAATAGAAATATATAGGTAGCGTACAAGCAAAATACTTAATATAGTTTATTGAATATTGACTGAAACGTCACATATTCCTTCTTCCTTGAAATCTCTAATAAACTGAATTGATTATTGATGATGATTAACGTAAGCAACACATTATTTTAGAAAATTTAAAGGAAAAAATATGTATTGTGATCGTTGGCGGTATATATACAATGGCCGGTAGTGTCTTTTAGTAAAAAAGAACAAAGTCACTATGACAACTGATGTTAGGGCCGTTTTCCCCCCCTCTACCTCTTTCCTAAAAAATCAACCATGGCGGCCGGGGTAGGTGAAAATTTTACCCTGAAATATCTACCTAATCAAACTGTTTCTTTTATAGTCAATGAGAAATTTATTACTTAAAAAGTGATAAAGCTGATGTGCAATTGTATTTTTGAAGGTACTCTACACTTATCCGGAAAATTTCCGCGCTTACAAGGCGTTGATCGCCGCACAGTACTCCGGAGTTGATCTTAAAGTAGCACCTAACTTTGTGTTTGGTGAAACGAACAAATCAGCCGAATTTCTGAAGAAATTCCCCGCCGGAAAAGTGAGTTTGATTGATTTGTTGAAATGATAAAATGAAGTGAAATACCGGTGAAAATGGTTATCATATGTTTGTGACGGTGACGTGTAAAATTTTGGATTATTTTAGGTGCCAGCCTATGAAAGTGCCGATGGAAAGGTTTTGTTGACAGAGAGCAATGCCATCGCTTACTATGGTAAGTTAAAATTGTTGTTTTTTTATTTTTTTACGTATCTTAGTAGTTATTATTAAACACCCGGCATCTGAAACATTCTTACCTTTTATTTGGGTATGAAATTATTTATATTTATATCTCCTCTTTAAGATATTGTACTATTTTAAATTAATAACCTACTATATAACATTAACTGGATCTTGTTGCATCCATAAAAATAAAATTGTACTACATACTTAGTTAATTCATCTGTTATTATATTTTAAAATCCAAATTAAATATTTACGTCATAATATAAGTACAGCTGCACTGAATAAAAGTATTATATCAATAAAACTTACCTTATTATTACTTTCGCTAAAATAATAAATGTGAACAACAATTAGTATTAGAATATTTGTATTTTTTTCTGATTATATAATATAACAGCAGTTAAAAGATTCCCTTTTTTTTGTATATTCATACTTTACTTACACTTAAAGTTTTTAATGAGTTTAACCTTTTTGTAACATTAGACTCAGTAAAAACTGTTTTACTGAGTCTCATGTTACAAATAGGTGAATGTGAAAAATAATATGACTGGGTTACCTCTCATAACTACATGCTTCTCATCATACATCTTGAGATATGAAGGGGTGGCTGAAAATGAACATAGGACTCCTGTCCTGTGCCAGCTCAAACTTAGTCAATTCCTTTTGTTCATCTATCAAATTCTGTTTTCTTTTTTTATATGTGTGTTTTCATTTAATCATATTGATTAATATGTTTGTGTTTGGTATAGTGTGTACAGTTGAGCAATTAAATTATTTATTATTCAAGAGATAAAATGATAAATTATGTAGCATGCACATTTTGTATGACAGTTGCAAACAGCGCCCTGCGCGGAGAGGATGCACAGACACAAGCCCGTGTGCTCCAGTGGATCTCGTGGGCTGACAGTGAAGTACTGCCAGCCTCCTGCGCCTGGGTGTTCCCCTACCTCGGCATCATGCCCTTCAACAAACAGGTCAGTTGGCTTCCAAAACATATTCCAGGCCAATGGACGTTAAAAATTAGTATATAACTCAAAAATTAACTTTGTAAGTGGTATAAAGGGAAATGTGACCATACATCATATATATATATATATATTTTAATAGAAACTGTATAATCTAAATCTTTTAATAATAATAAAGCCCATTTTCCCGAACTTGTTAACAATTATAATATGTCACGAAGTTCAGCGTGCCTCTTGGCATAGGCCTCCTCCAGCTCTCTCCACATGGCCGATCGTCTGCAATTCTAGTCCAATATGGTCCCAGGGTTAAGCGGATATTGTCACTCCATCGTGTTCTTGGATGGCCCTTTTTTCTGGTTTTATCTCTTCTCTTCTAATAATTACTTGGACATTAAAAATTTTTTATACTTCATTGTTTTTAACCTTTGGTGCCAATGATGCCTTAAAATGCCAGACACAATAGATATTCTGCTGTCTGAATTCCAGGCATTCAATGGGTTAAGACTTTGCTTCAGCAACAAAGTAGGGTTAAAAAACTTATTTTTGACTGCTGGAACTTTAGACATTATTTGTCAACAGAATGTGGAGCGAGCAAAGAGTGACCTAGTGGCGGCCCTGCAGCAGCTGGACCAGCACCTGCTGACGCGCACCTTCCTCGTCACGGAGCGCGTCACCCTTGCCGACATCGTTGTATTTGCCACTCTGCTGCATGCCTTTGAGGTTTGCTTTTAACCGACTTCATAAAAAAGAGGTTCTCAGTTAGACCTGTTTAAATGTCCGCGATTATCTCGCGTTTGGCTGAAGCAATTTCGATGCTGTTTTCAGAATCGGTTTGATGTCATATTTTCTTTTGTTAAATAAGTATTAATTCACTAAGAGAAAGTTTGAGACTAGGTTTCTATCATGTATACTATTTTATTACCTTTTTTAAGATTTAACATTTGTTTAAAACAGTCTACACTAAGTAAATGCTATTTTTAGCTAGTACACTAATAATTTATCATAGTAATCCTAAACATAATTTATATACTCTTACAAAAATGTTTTTTTTTTAATATTAAATCCTATTATAATCATAAGGTTTATAATGTACACACATATAATGCATATATATAATGACTTACATACATACATATACATACACGCTTTTATGGTGAAGGAAAACATCGTGAGTAAACCCGTGCACACTTAGTAAGAAATTTATTGGTTGTGCGTTAAGTCGACCAATCTACACTGGGCCCACGTTAATGGCTAATGCCTAGGTACCCATTACGGGTAGGCTCTGCGCCTTAATGGGGACGTATTTGAGCTGATGATGATAAAGATACAATAATATTTGTATGGTGAGCAGCACGTGTTGGACAGCGGTATCCGGTCGGGTCTGGGCAACGTGTCGCGGTGGTTCGCCACCGTCGCGGGACAGCCCCAGGCCAAGGCGGCTCTCCAGGCCGCGCCCGCCTACTGCGACAAGCCGCCTGTATACGACGCCAAGAAGTATCAGGACAGACAGAAGAAGGTACTACAACTATGTTATTGGAAGGCTTGAAGTGAACCATTGTATGTGAGTCATGGCAGGCAGTTGGTCACTCCAGCTAGCCCTCATCCCTGTTTTATATTACTGGGCTTCGTTTCTCACTTTATCCTTGTAGTGGACCATTGTGTGTTAGTTATAGCGGCCTGTTGGTCACTCCAGCCCAGTTCCCATTAGAAACAGATTAATCCTTCCTGTCTTCTCTGGCAAGTGTTACTGGTGAACAAATAGTTTCCTTAGCGGATCTGGGAAGGCCTGTACCCTGCATTGGACTGTTCTAGGCTGATGATGATGGAGTTATCACTACCTACAGTAAGTTTGCCTCCAGCACTGCATGGTCAGGCTTATCCACTTATCACCATGTCAGGGAACTGATCATCCCATTCAGTTAATGTTATACAAGATCATAAAGTGCTCATGTGGGTATGTGAGTCTTTCCTTTTTTTCTTTAGTGTTTGTGAGATCATAAATAATAATGCACTAAAGCAATAACCTATATCTTGGTCTGTCTAATTTACTAAATATATCACTAGCCTCGAACTATTACTGGGTCTACAACTAACTACTTGTGAAGATTTCAAAAGTTATTTTAAGATACATTTTATGGTTGATATTTTTTTAAGATAAATCATATTTTTCCTGCTGCCATTGAAGTATAAGGAAATGTTAAACAAATACAAGGTATAATCACTCAATATATTTTAATTGCATTAAATTCTTTGTTACACTAATGCATTAAACCAACCAACTTCTTTATTTCTATTATAGAAGAGTTATAGATAATACATTAATTCAGCCCTTGAACTGTTTAATCTCCAGGATTATGATAAAGTTCTGGAAAAACATGTTCATTTTTGATTCCATATGGCCATGCTGTGTTGCAATGGGCCTATGTCCTTGAGTGATACATTTGAGGACTTAACTAGGGGTTAATGGTCCCTGGAAAAAGTTGTTAAATACTTTACTGTTGAACAAAAATGTATTATAATAAAATATGTACTTATATATTCCAAAACATTTAAATTCATTGTCTTATAAAAATTGCACATATTTCCAGGATGCTGGCAAGAAAGACAAAAAGGCCGAAAAGAAAGACCAGCCTGAGAAGAAAAAGGAGCAACCACAAAAGAAAGCCGATGAAGGCTTAGAAGAGGAAGAGCCAAAGCCTAAGGAATCCAAGGACCCCTTCGACCTTCTGCCCAAAGGGTAATGCTATTATGTTTTGATTACTGTGAAGGACAGTAATACTATACTATAAGTGTGGAGATGAGTTATGCTATATAAATCTGAAAATTCTTTCAAAATCTGTTCAACCATTCCAACAAAATTGTCAGAAAAAATATATTAAAGAATTTTGCTCCAAATACACAAATAGCAGTGATAATGTAGTCAGAGTTAACCAAGTTTCCAGTCTTTTCTACTACTAACTACTTGTTATAACTACTAGGTATGGAGTCGGAATGTAAACAACCGCTACGTTGTGACTCGTTTATTCGACTGGCGCAATAGCCGTCATACAACACCTTATAACTATAAACAACATTCTTAGATACCTCACACTACTAGTGGTTGATTTTTTTTAAAATTAAGAATGAATGATTTAATTCTATTAAGAATCTTTTATTTTGTTATTTTGAAATAAAGCAGACCCCAATTATATTATATATATAGATTTCATGTCAGTAAATTAAAAACTAAAGTGTTTTTTATCAGTTATTCATGTTTTTGTAACTTTGCATTACAGCACATGGAACATGGACGACTTCAAGCGTTGTTACTCCAATGAAGATGAATCCAAATCCATCCCATACTTCTGGGAGAAGTTCGACCCTGAGAACTACTCCATCTGGTTCGCCGAGTACAAATACCCTGAGGAGCTTGCGAAAGTTTTCATGAGCTGCAACCTCATCACTGGTGAGTTCAAAAGTGTTTTTTTATGTTATATGTGTACAGGACGGTCTGGACGCTCACCTGATGGTAAGTGATACGCCAGACCATGACAGAACGGCATTAAAAGAGACCAACAACTGATAGACAGTTATTATCCTCCATCAATGCCGCACTGCGCCCGTCACCCGAGACAACAGATGTTAGGTATCTTATATCCGGTAATTTCACTAGCTACAGTGCCCTCATCCCGAAACACAAAAGTGCATAACACCAGGAGTGTTATGCACTTTCGTGTTTCACGGGACGATATCTGGCACTGCGGTGGTACCTACCTAGACGACTCAGTATCGAGTCTACCACCTAGTAAATTTGTATGAAGTCCACACATTGTTTCAGCTCCACAGTCGACTGCTGGACTAGGCTTTCTTCCACTACTTGTTGCTGAAGGGTTTCAAACTGCGTCTATTCTATTAAGGCACATCGTATCTTTTTTTAACCATGTATGTTGCGTACTTTTTCAATGTGCAAATTGTAGTGCACCCGGTATTTTTGTCGCGGACTATTAATAACACGGCGGCCGACTAATTTTTACTGGCATATGAAGAAAGTTTCGTGAGCCACATACATACATGCATATATACATGGTAAATAGAATTACACGCATTTTGACTAAATATTTTTTAAATTTGTTTTCATTGTAGCTACAGTTCAATAAAATTATACGTGGACAGAAACTAAAGTAATTGTTCACATTGAAAATTATAAAAACAAATAGCCACTTTAATTGTAGAGCGTTAGTGGCTCATTGCTGTAGCCTGTTGCCTGCCTATCTGAAGGATGCAGGTTAAAATCCAGCCACGTACTAATTGGTTTTTCGAATTTTCGAAATGATATTTATCTGACGCTCATGCTGTGAAGGAAAGCATCGCCTACGAAGAAATTCATAGGTTGTGCGTGAAGTCTTAATCTGTGCCTGTGTGAACGACTAAGTATACCTCTCACAGGTAGGCTCGTGCACCTCGGTCGGGATATTAAATGAATAGCATCTGCAATATAACAGTCTAGTCTAGTCTAGTTTTAAAAATATATTATAATTTTTATAGTTCCTAATTAGTGTCTAGTGCATGTTAAGTTTAAGTATGTCTTGGTTGTATCACTTCAGCATCAAACAGTAATTATTCCGTGGTGGTGGAGCCTGATGACCTGTACAACAAGTATTTTAAATACATATCACAGGCATCAGTGTCTCATAACTACAAAATAAGTTGTAAACCTTGTGATAAACTTTTGTTTTCCTTAATTTTTTTTGTGTTTATGATGTGAAAATAAACTTGATTTATTTAAACTTGATTAGCACATCATCTATGTGCTAACATTACAGATGTTAAAATACTCTGTCTGATTTTACGTTTTCATACCTAAACGGCTCAACGTCTGTCTATATCCATCTCCAGGTTACCATCACCATCCGTTCAGGATTTTGACGGTAACCTGGAGAGGATTTTGACGGTGGAGACGGATATAACTTTTTTCTAATTCTAAACTCAACCCACCATCTGTAAGAAAACTTTGTGTAAGCCAGCGTGTGTGTGTGTGCAGGTATGTTCCAGCGGCTGGACAAGATGCGCAAGTGCGCGTTCGCGTCGGTGTGCCTGTTCGGCGGCGACGACGACTCCTCCATCTCCGGCGTGTGGGTGTGGCGCGGACGGGAGCTCGCCTTCCCGCTCTCGCCCGACTGGCAGGTACCCCACGCCATACCACACACACACACTCACACCCACTCACTACACACACATACCACACACACACACTCACACCCACTCACTACCACTACACACACACACACTCACACCCACTCACTACACACACATACCACACACACACTCACACCCACTCACTACACACACATACAACACACACACACACACCACACACTCACACCCACTCACTACACACACACACACTCACACCCACTCACTACACACACACACACTCACACCCACTCACTACACACACCACACTCACACCTACTCACTACACTATACCACACACACCCACTCACACCTACTCACTACACTATACCACACACCCACTGCAGCTACTCACAACGCTATACCACACACACCCACTGGCAGGTACTTATTGCATATTACCACTGCCCCCTATTAGCATGCACTTATTGCTTAGATCATTGTTGATGAGGATGAAAACAAAAAAAAACTTAGCCGGTATTGAAAGACACTCAAGCTTGGATCTTTACTTATTGAGCTAGAAAGGGGTAACGCTATGTACAAAAAACAATGGGCATCCCTTTCTCACACTTGAGTCTTATTGTAGAATACGGGTCTTAGTCCATAATATAAGTCTTTTTTAAAAAAATATGTAAAAAAAAACTACACTGCCAGTTTCAACTTCATCCCAACGCAACCGATGGTTGAACCAGAAGGTCATCTTTAAGATTGATATTGTCAGTACTATCGATTTATTATTGACGCTTATTTGGTGTAATGGTTGAGACGTCTGCTACTACACCAAGGGTTCCAGGTTCGATCCCCGATCAGTACAAACATTTGTGTGCATGAACATGTGTGTTTGTATTGGTCTGGGTGTGTTTATATGTTTAATGTTTGTTTATTGGCAGTAATAAAATTAGCTACATTAACAGAGTAGCTTCCAGTGTCCCTTTTAAGCTTCTAATGCTGTATCAGGGTACACTGCTCTTCCGAAGGTCGGTGTTTTATATGTATAGATATGCTGGGATTTATAAGATAGATAGAAAATCTTTTATTTCTGATGTCTTTAGGAGTCAGTGTTCAAAGGGTTAATTATTGATAGTTTTTTATTCCTCTGTAGTTGCATAATTATATTCAACAGACAGAATAGATTATCTCTGCATATTTGAGCACTTTAACCACAATTTTCTACAATGCCCCAAGGCTTGTAGTAAGTTGCCAGTGCATTCTCCATTACCCAATCATATATGATTTGGGAAACTATGATTCACCAATCGTAGTTAAGCCAATCATAGTTTGTGTGTTAGTAACAAGCAAACTTATAACATTGCAGATCGACTACGAATCGTACGACTGGAAGAAACTAGACCCCTCCAAGGAGGAGACCAAGAAGTTGGTGAATGACTACTTCTCGTGGAGTGGTGTCGACAGCAAGGGACGCAAGTTCAACCAGGGCAAGATCTTCAAGTAACATGGCCCCATGGAAAAAACATCTCTCTCCTTTAAAAATCGACTTTTTTACATTGTGTGAGCTGCCTCTGCAGGAGAGTGGAGATTCAAAAGAACGAACAGTGTCTTATTTATATTGTAAAATAATTGCATTTATTTCGACACCTCGTCCAAAGTCAACCGTGATCAATATCTCATTTCTACGAAAGCCAGCTTAAATATTTAAATAAAATTGTTTTTTATTTATAACATGTTTTAATGCAAGGGTGAATCAAAGGCACATGTTGGAAAGCAAAAATTTATATTTCCTTATATTTCAGACTTTTTCCTAAACTGATAGAATTTCCTTTAACATTAGTACATACATTCTTACATATTATTGCATCGATGAAACGACTGACGCGTGTCGCTAAGAAAAATAGACGCAGGTACGTGAAGTAGAGCCGTGTGGCTGCTGTCCATGGCTACAGGACGAGCCAGCCGCGCTACTTGAGCATCCTTTATTTCGTTATTAATAGCAAACACACAAATTTACAAGAAAACATTAAAATAATAACATGCCAATGGGTCGCATACGACCCGGAGGCACATACTCCGCTACTCTATGGCCCGCTTCACCTCACAGGCAGTGCAGTGTTACACAACAACCAATAGATTAACAAATGATCGCTTTGATCTAAATATTTATCACATAAATCATCTCATAATATGTTCGTAACTAAATTATTGCATTGACTCTTACATAGACAAGTGCTTAGACTAGTGTCATTCGTTTGGGAGCGATACTATTGCGTATCTCAGCAGTGGGTGACAATCTGATTACTTGTTAGCTTAGGCACTCCCTAAGATAATCAATATTGGTTTGGCTTCGATTGGCACTTGACTAAGGCACCACAGTTCGCAGTGGAGCGTTGAACATCTAAAATGAAAGCATCACCGCGGAAGTGTGTGACTAACCAAGCTTGCAGACGTCGCATGCGAGGAACGGAACTTTCCAATCTGCGTGCAGAGGCCAAAATAATGACTTCAGTTGACAATGATACCTAACTTAGCGTGATCCGACGCCTGCGCCTTCGCCCTAACGCACCCAGTCTTACCCACACACACACATCGCATAAAAATTACAATATACACTTTGAACAATTTAATAAACATCAAAAAATGCAAAGTCAACGGTGGCTAATAGGAGAGATAATATAAACGACGCTATAAACATTATATACCTAATGAACTGGGTAAATTTACATCTCAAAATGATAACATCTCTTTTTGAATAGATTAAGAGAATATAATTTATAAAAGGTCGAAGTAGGGACGTCAGTTGTGCGGCGTCGCGCGTGCTCGCCAGCAAGCTCGCTAGCGGGCGCGGGGTCAGTGACGCCTCCCGCTCTCCTGCTATTAATAATAAACAATATTTTGAAAATTTATTACATGAGACTAGGTATTCTACAAGAATTTCGGGATAAAGCACGGTTTTTGTGGAGTATAGAATAGGAAAGAATTGAAAATCTTATAATTAAAGTTCCTATAGGAAAAAACATTAGCTTTTTACTGGTATGCTCCAATAGTATGATGATGATGAGTGGACAACATACTTAAGAGGTTGAAAGGGGTAGCAACAAATACTTTTTTAATTAAATTTTTTCTTAGGCAAAATCACAGTATTTCAAATTTTTTTCAGGTGTTTTGGTTGGCTCTTAATTATCTTAGTCTTCACATGATATCTCTAAAGCAACCAGTGCGCACAAGAATGTTCACTTTACAGAGGCATATAGAATGAATGATGCTGACTCAATGGATGAGATTTTTTTACTTATGACTAAATTCAATTAAAAAACAGACAAGGAGTGAAAGAAAGACACCCACCTATAAAACTAGTCATAAAAAGACTGAGGATACGTACCGGGGTCGAGTTGTGCGGCGTTCCCGGGGACTCCACAGCCGCCGCACTGCGGAAAACAAGGCACGTCAGCCATGGATTCCACAATTATTAATTAATTTAAGCGACACCAACTACAAAAAGGTTTGGCTTGATTGATAACATTCTGCAGCCGTCAATAAATGAATCGTACATAGAACAGCTACGCGGGCCAGCTGGACACGACATAAGGTGAACCATCGTTTGGGCCGCTCCACAAAGACATGCTCGATCTACACCACCCGAAAATAGCCATCGGTCTAAATTGTCCTTACTCCGACCTCTCAAAGTTCGAAACCTATTTAAAGACAATCGGCCAAGACCATCCGTCTCCAGGGGGTCAAGGGGGACAAACGGATCCGGCAAAGTAAACATCCCACGCCAAAGTTGCAGTTTTTCGGATTTATGGTCAGAGGCTCGAAACACATTGTGACGATACATTTGGTGTAGGTAATGGTTGAGACGACAGCTTCTACACCAAGGGTTCCAGATTCGGTCTCGGGCAGTACAAATATTTTTGTCACTAACATGTCTGTGTGTATTGTCACAGATAATTTAATATATTATTGTATTGGTCTGGTGTTTCTATGTATTATGTATGTAGCTATTTCCAAAAAAAGTATATAAGTGTATCCGTTGTTTAGTGCCTATAATATAGGCTAGGTGCTTAGTTTGGGGCTCCGCTAGATAGTGCTGTGTGAATGTCAGTGGTATTATTTAGGGGGCGATATACTGATGGTTAAAGTATGTGGTGGGGCGACCTGATCGCTCTGTCGGCGTCGGTGTCGTCCAGCAGCAGCGGGGTCTCGTCGTCGGCGCGCGCGTGGCACTCGCAGCGGCACTCCTCCGGCTCCACGTAGCTCACGGCCGCCTCCCGACCCTCGCGCCCCACGCGCGGCAGCGTCTGGATACGTTTCGGCTGTTTCCGACGCTCGGGAACCTGGACAACCAATGGTTTAGGTAGGTCTCCCACAGCGAGGTATAAACATTTTGGTTGGCAGGCAAGGCGTTGCGAACCTACAGTAGTTCAGCACAGCTACATTTGTTCGGGGCTGAATGACAGTGAAATCCAGAAAAATCTTGTGTGAAATCTTAGGTCTTAGGTCTAATCTTAGGTCAAAACTAAGTAGCTAACTGCTTTAATCCTTTAATCCTTCTTGGATTTGATCAGGTCGCCCAACCTTCAAGGTCTTAACCAAACTAAGTAAGATCACACAGTACGTCTTTGACAATGCTTGTATTTGAACTGAAGACCTTCCCTAGTGACCCTCAACTTAATGTTCAAACTGAACTAAACGTAATGCAGCAAATGATACCTACCTCCTCAAAGTCGATCCAGTCGGGCTTGGGCACAGTATCGCTGCGCGTCCGCTCGCGAGGCGGCGGGGGCACCGGCGTACAGGCGGTAGCGGGTACACAGGCGGAGGCGGTTACGGGCACACAGGCGGTAGCGGGCGCAGAGGCGTGGGAGGGCGCGGTGGCGGGTCTCCGCGGGAGGCGGATACGGAGCTTGTCGCCCGCTCGCGCCGGCGCCGCCGTCTGCGGCACCAACATCTGAACTACTTCACACTCAGCCTAAATACTGACTGCCACACATCAATGTTTGTGTCTCAGGGATATGATAAATACGAACTGGATCAAGTCGCAAGTGACAAGCGTAGATAGCTTTCAGCCCTAAAAGTCCTCCATAAGCCATAGGTCCTGGCTGCTTATTAAGGATGGTTCTCGTTAACTTCTAGCTATCAGCATTGCGCCGCGTGATGGGTCACGGACCAATCACCCCATTGTTATGTTATGCGGAAACTCTGTGTCCTGCAGTGGATCGATATAGGCTGATAATGCTTGAAATTCGCAATGGTACATTTTTAGTTATTTAAGTCTTATTATTAAGTAAGATTATGTAAAAATTTACTATTACCTTGCCTTTAAAAATGGTAGTATCTCACAACTGACGTCGGCCAAGTAATGTAGAGGGGTACTTCGTATATGCACTTCGTGCAACTTCTGGCCCTTTCACTCGGTCTTAACCGACAGCAATTGGAAGTCGCCCGAAGCGAGGCAAAGTTGGACGTAGTAAGCCGAAGTGCCGAAGTGTAAGAAGCCGCTCTACACTATTGCATTCGTCTAGCATTTAGACTCTAATTTCGTTCATCTTCACGAGTAGTGCAGAGTAGGCATTACACTGACAAAAATCTACCTGCCCATGCTCTTAATATGATCACTGCCTATGGGTACCAGTGCGGGTGGTGTAGCGAGCGTGGCATGTTACTCTTCTCACTCGTTAAGAAAATGTAAGTCTAGTCACCCGTATGGGCGGTGAGTGTTGGGCGGCGTGTACAGACCTGGGCCTTTCGAGTGACTCTCCACTAGATAAAAAGCTGGTTACCTGTGCGGGTGGTGTGGGTGGCGTGGCGGGGGTGGCGGGGGTGTGGTGTGTGGCGCGCGGCCTCCGCAGCGGCGCCACGGTGACGCCGGCGCGCTCCCGCACCGGCACCATGGGCAGCGCCAGCGACCGCTCCTGCGGCAGCGTCGTCGGCACGAACGGCAGCTCCTCCTCGAACGACTCCTGCACCACCAGACCGCGCCGCTCCACGTCGTTGCCGCTGCGCCCGCCGCCCGTCTGCCACATACGCATGCTATGCAACATCTTACACGTTGATTCATTTCGCCTTCTGGTCCAAGGGACCGATAGCGAAAGGTCACTGATAGAGGATTGATGAGGCCCGTCTGCAACCACACAAGCTCACTGAAATCTTTTTGCTCAAGAAGTGTTGTCATTTCGGCCTGATAGACCCAATAGCGAAAGACAAGCTGGATGAGGAAAGCTGAATAACAAACAAGTGTTATGTGTACGTATATCCATTTAGTTGGGCGAGATTTTGTCAGTGAGTGTAACTCTTGACGTCAACATTCCAAATGATTGATGACGAATGAATTAACGACCCTATGAACCTTCCTTTCCGTACTAATAATAATGTATAATGAAAATAATTTATTTTCTCCGTTAACGATATGCTGTTAAGACAATAGATCGAAGAGTGTCAGTGACTCATTGGTGTGGACTGTTGCCTTCCGATCTGAGGGTGCAGATTCGAACCCCGCCACGTAATGACTTTTGAATTTTTGAAATTATATGTAAACTAAATGAAAACAGTGCACACGCCTACGAAAAACTTCTTAATGTGTGTGAAGTCGGCCTATTCGCTCTCGGCCCGCGTGGACGACAAAGGCTCTATACTAGTAGCCTCGTGCACCTCGGTGGGAACGTAATAATTAGCTGAGGACTCGGAGGAATAAGACTCCGCTGATGATAATAACTTTAATAAGATTTTTTTATTGCAAAGTTACGATTAAAATTTGTATATAACAAAAAGGAATCTTACTTCTGAACTCGCTTCCGACTCCGAGGAATCTTTGCCAGTGTCCGCGTTGTCGAATGCGTCCAGCGGGTCTTGGGGGCTGGCGGCACTGGAGCCCCCCACGGTCCCCGCGGCGTGTGGAGGCGACGGGACCCCGCCGCCGGTCCCGCCCGGCTCCCTCGCCGCCGCATCGGGCTCAGGAAAGCTCGCGAACGAACCCGAGATCTCGCTCGTCACACTCGGCGTCTTCGTTATACTAAATTGCGTGCTAAACACTTGGTCCCCGCTTCCCACTTGGGTCATGAACACTAGTCTCTCGCGTCTCTTTGAGCTGTCAGCGGCTGCGGTGGCCGGCACCGGGCCTGGGGAGGGCGTGACGTCGGCGCCGTCGCCCGCCGCGTCCGGGAGCCCGCTCGACCCCCGGCCGGACGACACCGACGGGCCCGGACTCGACACGGACAGCGGCCGGGCGCTCGAACTCACTTCGACCCGTTTGTGCTCCTCCACTCTCTCCTCCGACGGAGGAGATTTGAACGGGCTATCCGTCGCCTCCCTCTCAGTGGGCGAACGGAGCGGGATAATGATGCTGCCGTCTGGTAATACTGTGCGTTGAATAGGTTTCGAGGGCGAGCGCACTCCCACAACTAGAGCCGAGGTCGGCGGTGGCACCGATGTCGAGCCGGGCGTGGGCGCGACGGTGGTGATCGGGGGCGGGCAGCCGGCGGCGGCGGGGGCGGGGCGGGCGGCGGGCTCGCAGGCGTCGGGCGGCGTGCGCAGCGGGATGTGGACGATGCCGTCGGCGCCCGCCTCGTAGTACTTGAGTCTGTCGGGGGGCGCGGGGGCGGGGGGCGCGGCGCCGGCACTGCGGGGGAGGCGGCGCGCGGGCTCGGCGCCGGGGACGAGCCGCTCTTGCGCGGAGTCTTGAACAGCGACAGCACGGAGCCCTTTATCTTCGCGGCGGACGTGGGCGTCGCCGAGCGGTCGCGACTCCGGCTGCGCGACCGGCCCTCGGTAACGCTTTTCTTCCGCCGGAGCGCGTCCGAGGGGGAGTCGGGCGAGGCGATCGTTTCGCGCGACTTGAACAGCGAGCAGAAGGAGGACTTGCGCGAGACGGCGGCGCCGGCGGGCGAGGGCGTGCGGCTGTCGCGCGGGGGCTTGCGGCCCGCCTCGCCGCCGCCCAGCGCCAGCGACGCCGGCTTCAGCGCCGCGGCGCCGACCGCCACCGCGCACTCCGGAGCGTCGTTGTCGTCGTCGTCATCGTCGTCATCGTACTCGCTGTCGGGTTTGAGTCTTATTCGAATGATGTCTTTCGAGCGGCTCTTGGTTCGGCCGTCTCCCGAGTCGCGGCGCTCCCGCGACCTCGCCCTCCGCTCCTCGACTTTCACTCGGTTTCTCGTTTCCTTTTGGAGCTTGTCGTCGTCGAGGGAAGGGGCCGGAGCCGCTGGTGCGGCGGCGGGAGGTGGCGCCGGGTTAGGGGTCGGGCCCGCGGGTCGCGCGGAGGACGGCCGAGGCGCCGGCCGCTCCACCGTCACCTCCGTGCGCACCTCGCGCCGGTCGCGCGCGTCCACCACAGGCGGGACTACGTCAGGTGGGACCACTGCAGGCGGATTCACCACAGGAGGAACCACCACCGGCGGGAGCACCACAGGAGGAGCCGCCACCGGCGGGGACACCACCGGAGCCACTACGGAGGGCACCGCGACCGGGGGGCCCGGGTCGGGCCTCAGCTTGGCGATCTCGAGCAGGCGCTCCTCGACGGCGGCGGCGCAGACGTCGGGGTCGGTCTCGATGGGCTTCGGTCCGCAGAAGGAGGTCTCGAGCAGCATGCGGTGCGGCGAGGGCGAGCGCGAGGCGGCCGAGGCGGCGGAGGCGACGGAGAGGCGCGACAGGCGGCCGGCGGAGGGCGCCGAGCCCTGCGAGCCCACGCTCGAGAGCCGGCTGGTGCGGCCCGACACCGCCAGCAGCGCCGCCTCCGAGCCCTGGCTGTCCTTGCGCGAGTGGCGGCGCGACTGGGGGGCGGGGGCGGGGGCGGGGGCGGGGGCCGCTCGCCCGGCGCCGGCTCCAGGAACGCGAGCTCCTCGGTGGAGGCGCGCAGGTCGAGCGCGCCGTCCTCGCGGAGGCCGAGCGCGCCGGCGGCGGCCAGGTCGGGCGAGCTGTCGCGCGAGTCCTGGTGGCTGGAGGAGGAGGCGCGCGAGATGTCTATGCGGGGCGCGCCCGCCGCCAGCGCCTGCGGAGTCGACTGCGACCGCGCGCGCCCGCCCCCCGCGCCCCCCGCGCCACCTGTGACCCCCAGACCGCCCGCACCCCCCACATCCCCCGCTCCATCCGCGCCGCACGCCGCAGACGCGCTCAGCGACCGCGTGTCCTCCACGATCTCCGGCAGAGACGGAATGCATGCTTCGTTTCTGGACTCGACTGGAAGTAACAATAGCGATGCTTAAGTCATCTAACGCTTGTTTTTACATGTATGATTTTTGAACGCAGCACAAGCGCAGGCCACACCGTCAATACTTTTAATTGTTTTCATGTTCTAGCATTGTGAATCAAAGGCGTGTGTTGGTTCTTTTAACATGCAAGTTAGGAATCTTAAGATAGCAGTCGTTAACAATCACCAATCTACAATAAACCCGCGTGGTGAGTTTATTGCCCATAATCACCAAAGCCATTCTATGTAAGAAAGTCCCTGCAATGAGACGTTGTAGCGTATTGATGATGATATGAACTAGAAAGGCTGATGCACAGATCACAGAGTCGCATGGCTTTTGGAATCATGAACAGTGTTGCTTACGTTTACTTAATTCAATATACAATCATCAGATGACGAATGCAGTAAAGGTTCGAGCGAGAGGAAGAGTAGACAGAAAGAGGATACATACTGGCCTCACCTCGTCTGAGACGTCGTGGTCGAAGGAGGCGATGGGCGCGGGCCCCCGGCGCGGCGGGCGCGCGCTGCCGGCCATCGCCGCTACTGGCGCGCCCACCCACCACCACCTCCTGCACACACACGCTGATACCTTTAAGGGGCAGCCGGGCCTAGTGGCCACGCCGATTGTCTAGGGCGGCCAGAGGCGGCAATGAGTTTAAATCCGGCTCTGCGTATAATCGCTGCGCCCGGTGAAGCTGTGTAGGCTATTTGCGCCCAACAGCATAAGTCATTTAAAAAATTGGCGTAAAATGATTATGTTCGTTAATCTTAGAGCAACAATAAACTAAAATTCTGTCCAACTCACGCGATGGGCAGACTTTTGCCGTCGATTGTGCATATAGCTAGTTTATTATTTACCTAAGTTTGTTGCTAACTTGTGAAATTAAGATGTAAGTAACTCATGAATATGAATATTACACTTTAACAGTCCGGGAAACAGAAGAACTATAACGATGTCCACTACTCAACCAAGGCCTTCCCCAAAGATGTATAACATTGGGGGACTTCAGGCCGTAACCCGCCGCGCTGTTTCACTGCGAATTTCAAACCTCTCACTTTCCAGGATGGACCACGTGTAGGTGACGATGACTTACTTAGTTCCCAAAAGGTATGTGATATTGATTCTCTCACTATTAGGCGGAATGTACTTTGTGTAAGTGAGGTTGACTTAATTCATAGAGTTATAAATTATACTCGTAGATCGTAGCAAAAAGAAAACTATTATGGCGGGAGAATATTTAGTGTCGACCTCACTGTGCGGTCTTTAACATGCTTATTGCCAAAATTCAATTTATTCCTTGAAGCCCTTTTTTAATTCCTACACAGACTCCAATCGCTATCAAATAATATTATTGACTTAACGGGGTTATCTCATCATGATCACTCGGTGCGAATAGAACTACTTTTATCATGCATAAATCATATACAAAATAATACTCTGATTATTAATTTTAATCATATCAGTATGTCTAGCTAATGTCTGAAAGTATATATTACTATTACTGACATGAAATGACAGTGACCACCACCCTACAATTTTAAGGTTAGCTGTAGATAATGCTCCCTTGAATTCCTGCCACACATAATATACATATGATGTACAATATGTTATATCGAAGGAATATTGTAGTTGAAAGGCTATACTTGTATCTTCCGATTACATTTTGAGCTTTAGTTCAGACTTCAAGTACATACTTATTCGTGTATTAGTTACCAATTAAATTTATCAATTGTTTTTCCTGGAATACCTACTTATTAAAAACGCTAAGTGGGCTCGTTTAAAAACCAGGATGTTTTTAAGACTATTTATCTTTTCAAACTATTTTCCATTAATTTAAGTAATATTAATACGAATAACGTACCGTAACGTAGACAACGTTTTCGCAGTTCTAGTAGGTATCTCTACGTAGGTAGTAAGTTTGTATTATGTTATTTTACTATGTTTTCAGTGGCTAATATCCTGATTGGGAAACTAGGTGGATCATTACAATCGAGATACATATCTAGTAATAGCTAGTTTATACACGACAACGAAGCTTTTCCAACATATAACTGGAATGATTAATGAAGTGTATTTAAATGTAACCTAGTCATAAGTACCTTTATCCTCACAGGCTTTACATGTGTCGAACATTAATAGTTTGATGGTGAACCGATAAAACACACCTTTTATAAGAATAATCGTGGCACCTGCGCGATCGGTGAACTGTCACGGCTCACAGCAGGGGCGCGGGCCGAGCCGATGACATTAGCGGCGAGCGGCGCCGGGCGGAGCGCCTAGCGCGCATCGAGCGGGCCCCCGCGCCTGCGCTCTACCCCTCGTGTCCCCGCCTGCCCGCCTGCCCGCCCGCCAGTGTTACACTCGCTCAACCCCCACCGGAAAACGAAAGCTGAGAAACTTACCGATGCGGAGTGAAAGTACACTGCATGCACCGCAAACACTAACGTCTTATCCCTCCTCGCGGGATAACTAACATGCACTATGGAAAATCGATTTCCCTGCCCAGATTAGATCCGCCTGAAGTTGCAGCACTCGACACGTGTCGACCCCTCGATGCGGCGTCCCTACTACCAGTTCGACGTTTATATTTTAATAGGTCACCGAGTAGACTCCTGGCGATATACAGGTTCCAATGCTTAGGTATCTAGGAAGTTCTAAAAAAGAAAGAATTAAGTTGCATTCATCGAAAGGCTTTCATAGGTTTCATATTGCCATTAGTCGTAGGTGACCGATGGGTTATTTCGTTTTGATTTGCATGCTCTTCCTAATACCTAATTCGATGCTATGTCGAAATTGTATATGTAGTCGAAAAATATAATTCATAAAACTTTCTCAACGGTGTAGGAGTGTCGTTAAATAACCATGCACATTATTCATCTCATTAAAATTAAAATTGATTTCTTTAATTATCAGAATTCTTCATGGTTTAAAACCAAACAAGAAAGTATAAAATCAGACAAAACATATTAAAATATTTAATATAAGTAGGTAGGTATGATAGTAGTATACCGTTATCATAAAGAACTTTTCTTAATATAAAATGTCTATATTTATGGAGCCCTGCTTGCGCCAGTCCCTGTCAATTCTAGTTGATTGCACTTTTACATGAACAACCTTTAACATATTGATTTTATTTATAAATAAAGCTCCATAGCGGGCCTGGTCACCCCGGGCCTATTGATCAATCACATGCTTAGAGACTAGCTGTACTCTTGCTGTTAAATTCTCAATTCTTTATTGCATACCACATGAAGTTAAAAGGTGAACATTTGTAATAACAGTCCACATGTGGACCCTGGAGGGCACAACAACAATACATTTTACTTTTAAAAACATTTACAAAATAGTTTACATGCAAGATCATTATAAAAAAATAAATTCACCAATTATTTAAGAGTAATTGTATTAATTTGAAGTAATTTCCAAATAGAGCGCGGTGGCTCAGTGGTGTGGACTGTCGCCTTCCTACCGGGAGGGCTGGAGGTTCAAATCCCGACCGTACCAAGTATTTTGAATTTTCGAAAATATATGTACGTTATCCGACTCTTACGGTGAAGGAAACATCGGAGGAAACCTCATCGCACGCTGGAAGAGATTCGAAGAGGTTGTGTGTGAATCGTCCAACACGCACTGGGCCGCGTGGACGAAAGGCTAATCACCTTATACGGGTAGGCTCGTGCCCCTCGGTGGGAGCGTCTAATGAGCTATGATGATGATGAATTTCAATGCAAAAAAATAGTATATTTTATTGATTATCCTTTTGAGTTAATCATTTCAATACATTATAAATCTATTATAAACAATAATTTAAATTCAGGTTATAAAAATACTTGTACTGATCGGATTGAACATTAATTATGGGTTCCTACATTTAATTAGTGATCTTTAATATAATTCCCTTTTTTTATTATTAATTATTAAAATATTTTTGTTTCCAGAAATTCATTTATTGTATAATAACACTTTTCTATTAACATTACTTTCAATTTGTTTATAAATTTAGAATAGTTTTCCTCGTCTTTAATTGTATCTGGCAATTTGTAAATTCTTACACCATAGAATTGGGGCCCTGGCTGTGCATGTGTAACTTTGATCGTGGTATCACGAGTTTGTGCTTGTATCTGGTATGGATGGGCGATCGTGTTGATCGCTTTGTTTTTGGGAAATTGGGGGTGTTTCCTTACAAATTTATCTACATATTTCCAGGATGTAAACGCTAGATAGTGTGAGTAAATAGTTATTTATAAAATGCGGTTTACAACTCTCACCTTCTTTAATATTACTCTCACCTTCTTAAATTTTGCTAACCAATCTAATGTGAACTCCAAACAACTTCTGTTTTCTAGTAATTCGAACGTTGGGCATATATAGCCTCGTAATGAACTACCGCATCGAGACCGCATAGTTTGGTGAGTACATTGCAGGCTGGGCGACGCTGTGCCACATTGGTGTGGACTGTTACTTTCCAATCTGGTGGGTGCAGGTTCAAATCCCGACACGTGCCAATGTTTTTTCGAATTTTTGATACTATATTAAGCGTTTATCAGACGCTCTTACGACGAAGGACAACAGGTTGTGTATGAAATCGGATAATCCTCATTGGGCCCGCGTGGAAGACCTACCCATCTAGGGTGGATAGGCCTTATCCACCCTAGATGGGTAGGTTCGTGCCCCTTGGTAGGGACGTTTAATGAGCTGGAAGTGACTGCAGGCTGAATTTCCTAATTATCTCAATAGAAAGATGATTCCGAACTTTTGAGGGCACGTTAAACCGGCTGGTCCCGGCTAGAATGGTAGTTTTTAAAATCCACCATTTCGCATTAGGCCCGCGTGGTGGTTTACGGTGTCCCCATGACTATGGAGGAAGGTCAGTGCCCTACAGAGGGAAGTTATTGGCTAATGATGGTGAAAACGTAATTAACGCACTACGGACTGTTCCTCTCTTTTACGATCTATACAGTTTAATGTACCGTATAGATTAGCGCGAGGTGGAAGGTACGTGCCTTCTTTGTAAAGGGTAGTAGGACCAATGTAAGTCATCACCGCACCAGATAGTCTGCTACACCGTCAATATCTAGTAGCTCATAGAGAATGTGACATCGACATATTTTCATATAAACCTCAAAAATTCAGGCGTCAAGTATTGCAGTCTTTTGACTGCAGTGCTTGACGCCTTGAACTTGATACCTTAATATATTCATTCAGTGTATTTGATTGATTTGCTGAATTTACAAATTGTACCTCAATTTTTAAGCTTTGTACATTTTTAAAATTGTTTAATTTTAATACTATAGTCCACATTACATACCGTGGCAACTTATAAGTAAGGTGACACTTAGCTTTAAGTTTGTCTCTAATTTATTGTTGCTTGTACCAGTGTTTATCTTGTTGGTTGTCCTAATAAATTAAATTTTCCAGGATTTCTGAGCTCTCGATTGCCGATCTAATGGCAGCAGTCGCCACGCTTCACTAGCAAAGGGGTTAGGGGCCCCAATGCATTTTGGTGTCCGTCACTTACAAATGTTGAGTATGTCAGAAACCCGCTGATTGTTTACATTTTTTTTTATGTTACGTAGTGAGCAGGACTGACAGGACGCTCACCTGATGGTGAGTGATACGCTTGACCATGCCAGAGCGGCATTGAAGAAGACGAAAGGCCGGCAACGCATTTCAGTGCTTTCAGGTATTGCAAATGTACATGGGCGGCGGTGGCAATTTCCATCAGATGAGCCGTTTGCTCGTTTGCCTGCTATAGCATAAAAAAAGACTAACAACTGATAAACAGTTATATTCTCCATCAATGCCGCACTGCGCCCGTCACCCGAGACAACAGGTGTTGGGTCTCATATACCCGGTAATTTCACAAGCTACAGTGCCCTCATCCCGAAATACAAATGTGCACAGCACTCTTATTTCACGGAACAATATCTAGCACTTATTAATCTTTGTAGCCCACCTCTGGACATACATCTGCCCTATTTTGCGCCAAATTCACTAGCGACCTTTCTTAAGTCATCGGCTCATCAGGCCGCAGGATAGGTAACGCTGCACTCACCAGTTCCTGGTCTCCACAACAAACGTTGTCTGCTCCAATGGCCATATGTCCTGCGACATACATGTCCAGCTCAATAATTCTTCATCTTGCTGATTCAGAGAGCTATATCGATAAACCTTGATTCTCTCACGAATTAAAACATGGGCCGATGAATTGCGATAGGTCGCTGGTGACGGCTAGATGAGAAAAGCGGACCGGGATATTTTGTAGAAATATGAGCTTATAAAAAAATAGCCACATACCTAAAACAAGTTATCAATTCCAGTTTGATGTTACAAAACATTAGAGATTTTGGGAAGAAAATAGAAACTATTCCAAACTACTGAATACATGTAGTTGTATAGCTAATTTATTGGACACTACTAGACAATAAACAAACAAAAAGTGGTAGAAAATTAAAATCAGGTTCACGATCATGATTATTTTATTAACAATAGAACAGGGTCCACGTGGGGTAGGTACTGGGTACATGCAACACATCTCGAACGAGTCTAACGCATTTTATATAAACAAACGTGTACTTTATCAATAAATATAATTTATTCTTTATATTTCACATCGTTAATGGCATATACCGTAGGCAAGGATATAGTAGTTTATTTAACTATAAGCTTTTTACATGTTCTATGACTAGGGTGACAAGACTTCTCGGCGAGTCGGCGACAGAGCCGCTAGCCGCGAGCCGCCTCGCTTGGCCACTTACGCGATTCATGTATGTATGTATACAACAATAATATCTTGAACGATCACCAGATTACTCCATACTAACAGCGTTAACATCTATATACTCGTAAGTCATAGTACATTGTGATTCTAAATACATTATTAAGGTATTATTGTTTTTAATAATCAAAATACACATTTTAAATTTGTATAAATTTTCAAAATTCTACATTATAAGCATCTAAACGTGTAACACTGAGATAGATAGTTTTAGGTTTATTCATATTTCATGCCGCGTTTCGTAACTCATTTTGTGCTAAGTGTTGATGACGTCACGTCTACCATATGTAATACTTTAACCTACAGAGCAACTTCGATACCTAGCCCTATAGTATAATAGGTTTACGTTATTACTTAAAACTCTAAAAACATGTCAACAACTAACGGAGGTGATATCACAATGTTAGATATGGGGCGCGGCGCGCTCTCGCGACCTCGCTCTTACTCCATTCAACACAAATGTTCAGACACTATTCACATTATTTTAGATAGGTATCTAAATTACATATAAATATTACTTTCATTTATTGATAGTTTTCCTGTAACAGTAAGAAAATACAATAGATTATTGCGTATTAACTATAGCTTAGGTATTATACGTAGCGAGTAGTGTTGCAGTCAGGCTGCCTTTTATAATGTTCTGACATATAGTGAAATAATATGATTTGCTCTGCAGCGTAGCGATAAATGGAAAACCTTAGTAGTCAGTACAAATATCGCCTTTCATATTATTTCGAAGTTTACTAATTATATTGCTGTGTTATCAATTATCAACCATCCTTTCTGTCACACTCACATAATTAGAATTATAGAACTCCACCCTCTATTGAATCTAACGCCTCAGGCGACCTCTGGTTGGCCCCATCCTTATCCTCGCCCAAACTAATATAATAACAAATAATATTTATTTCTATATAGTCCTAGTCATGTAGTGTAAGATCAAACTACTATCAAGACTACAACTCATTTAATACAAACAAATGTGACATTTACTAAATAATGGCAATCGATATGTAAATTAAAACATGTTTATTACAATTAATTAACAATAAGCATAATTCCTCCTACAATGCTACATCCCAAAAGTACTCATTATGGTACATTTTCCAAATATTAATCTCACAATCACAATTATTATTGTAGATATTTTATATGGATTAATTTTCATCATTTATTTACAATTCTATCCAAGATTTCAGGGGCTATAATAATTATTTATTTATTTATTTAATTATAATAAATAAGCGTTGTGAAAAGACTAAGGGTAGGTAAATATTTTCTAAATTGTTTTATAAACAATGCATGCTCGGTATAGCGTTGTCTATATCTTTACAACAAACATTAAAGCCATCATATATTTTTTCGCATTCAATACACTATGATGTTAATCCCTTAGCTGTAGTATGTCACTACTTAGTGGTAGTTTATTATTCATAGCTTATTTAATAATACACATTTCATACATCTTTCCAAATCTGTATAAATATCTGTAATATTAACAAAAACTAATGTTGTCGCATTTATTTTTTACATACTTTTTAGGATAATGTGTAGGTCTAATTTGAACTAGAGTTTGCAGAGTTGTTATACAGCAATTAAGAAGCGTTATAGTATAACGGTTATACAGACAGACTTTTCAGATTGCGCCGGCCTGCTGTAAAGTCAGAGTATGCGCGCTTGGTATGTACGAATTCGGTTTCTAAGACTGTTGGGATCTTACCGTGTCCAATAAAACATAATTTTGAATTTAGGCTTTTGAACCAATGCTGATCTTCTGAAATACTCCATCCTTATAAACTTGGATGTTTCTAGGTACTACAGCGATGTTATCAACCTAGTCGGAGTCTGAGTCGGAGGAAGGTATAGCAGGTAGAACAGGAGCGGGGCGGGGGCGGGGCGGGGGGGGGCGGGCACGGCCGCCGCGCAGTCGTATGAGGCTGCTGACTGTCCACTTGTACGTTCAATGCCCACACTGGAAATAAATCAATTAAAAATTATCATACAACATTATAAAAGTGCAAATGCAGAGGGCCTTTCGGGAAGTAAATACCTTAGTTTTGCCATCAGAGAAATACACACTGGACCAATGTTTCGGGTAACGACCCAAACAAGGCCAGTGATGGTTTGAACCATTGAAATAAATAAATTTCTACAGACATTCACACACCGCCATCTTTATTGTTACATATTTTTTTTTATTATATGTATGTTTTTAGCATTGAATCAGATGTTAAACAGTGACATCGTGGTATGTTTTGGCCGACGAGTTTCAAAACCGAGTGTTTAGTGCAGAGGTCGGGTGAGATTTGATGAAGGTATTTTATAATGTGTTAAGTTAAGCTCATGTGTTCCGGTGACCGGAAAAGGGCCTGTATGCTGTTGGCTTTGCCAAAAACACAGAGGCCCACCTAATGATTTATTATAATAATAATAACGTTTATTTCTCACCATAATCATACAATTTTGTATATATTCACAACAACTTAAATCTAGGACACTAATTATGACTTAATTATGATTATAAAAATGTAATACTCACATGTACTCGTGCCTGGCGAGGTAGCGCACGTACTTCTCTGGCGGGTCGCCGTCGTGTCCCTGCAGCGAGACGGAGCGCACGGTGACGTGGCTGACGGCGGTGGCGGGCATCGTGAACTCCACGAGCGCGTGCGTCGCCAGCGCCGCCGGCACCTGGTCGTACGACGTCAGCGCCATGCGGCACACCAGGTTGTGGCTCGTGTACGCGCCTGCGGAACACGCAGTCGGTCACACACTGCCGGAAATGGACCGGTGTCTAATGGGCACACGGCGTACAATGACGACTGCCAGACAACCTATCGCAGTCCATTGCTGGGCATAGGTCTCCCCCATTTTGCGCCAGATATCCCGCTCCTCCGCTTACCAGACAGACAGGTAAGGCAGGATTAAACTTTTTAATTTGGTCCTGATTGTTACTTATCAGTTTATTATAAACGTGGAACAGCCACGGGCCCGAGCATAGGCAAGAATGAGCCGGCTCAAGCAAAGTGATACTCTGACCTCTCAGAAAAGCATCGTCGAACAGCGCTCTACGTTGTTTCGCTGGGCGAATGAGATTGCTGAAAGCTCAGATTCCCCTTCCCCTCTTTGTGTTCCATATACCTGTAGTTTTTAAAGATTTAAGATTGGCAACGCATTCATTTCTCCTTTTCGTTGTAAGTTTCAGTAAGATCAACCAGACCCTATTCAGGTTAACGCGAAGCCAAACATATACTAGGTCACCAAGTTATACCTGCAACGCCTTAGCCGAGGTTCAAGTCCAACTCAGAGACGCCTTAGTGTCGTTGCTTAATCTTAGGCTGAGAGCAATCTGCATTTGCCACTTGCCAGATGAAGTTAACTCGGCCAATTGCAGTTAATAGCGAAGAGTGTATCGTAAACAGTCACCTTGTCCCTCCTTGGGCAGGCGCGGCATCCGCCACACGATGGCGCGGTGCTGGTGCTCGTACTTGGCCTGTCCCGACGTCACCTCGATCAGCGACTCCTGCACGCCCTCCACCGCGCCCAGGAAACGCTCGATGCCCTTGATCTTGCCCGTGCGTCTGCATCACATACCATCGGATCATTATTAACTCGCACATGACTTGTACTCCTGCACCAAGCATTGAAAGAAGAAAAAAGATAGAAACAAGTGAACTCTTAGCGAGCTAAGCCAACCTCATCGAGCAGTGATGTTGCGTAAGTCAAATTGTGTGATACCACTAGGGACGAGACCTTTGTCACAAGCACTAGGGTTTTATCCAGTGTTACTGCTAACTCTGCTGTGGACCTATACTATGACCTAGATCTCGCAGTCAGAGCCCTTAATAAAGAATACTTTATTTAATAATTCATCATAGTTGCATCAGAATCAATTAAATATTACTAATAATTATAATTTAATATAAATAAATTTTAGATTTGATTTTTAATGTAAATTTACGAACTGTATACAAAATATCAGTAACATTACACTTCCTATTAGTTTCTGTGACCAACAAAAGTTAATAATAATATTTACCGACCTGGTATTTTGTCATATGAGAATATTAGAATGAAAAATTAAGTCAAACATGTTAATGATCAGGAAACTTTTAAGCAAGATCAGAGTATGATATCCTGCTTATTGCAGCAGACAAGTGTTGTGTTACCTGTGCGCAGACTTGACGGAGCCGTAGCGGAAGTGTTTCTCGACGCGGAAGAGGTAGATCCAGCACTCGGGGATGGGGAAGCGGATGCAGACGTCCTCGCACGGGACCTGCCCCAGCGCGCGAGACGCGAACCCCGGCACCAGCACGTCCGCGCGCAGCTCCACCTGACCAATACCATACAATAAATGTGAACGGTTACTTCTCTCACCTCATGATAAGTTATACGCCGGACCATAAAGGATGCAAAGTTGGTGGAAATTAATAACAGTACCTGTTTTGATTTCCGCTAACACTGCCCTCCGCTCGTTACCCGAGACGACAGATGTTACATCTCTATAGTGCCCTCATCCCGAAACACAAAAATTCAAAACACTTTAATTTCCCGGAACGATATTTGGCACTGCGGTGGTATCTACCTTGAAGGGTCAGTGCCGAGTGCACCGCATAGTATCATACTACTTACTGACACACAACAATCACGTGAATCATATTGTTCGTCTCCATAAACATATTATACAAGGTCGAGGGCTCAATGGAGTAGCGACAAGCGCGTTTTTATGACGATTGCACAATTCAAGCAAGGGTATCGAACCCTGAACCCTTGGTAAAATAGCCGACATCACAACCATTATACCAGATGGGTTGTCCAATGAAAGAGGACTTCCTATTGTATTAATTTAGAATTCTGAATAATTTACTGTAGTCCTTTGATCTGCTGCGCAAGGTGGATGCTAGACGAGGTAAGCGGCGGACCAGGATATCTGGCGCAAAATGGGGGAGAGTTATGTCCAGCAGTGTGTTGTGAGTAGAGCAGTGAATGACCTTGTTCCCGGCGACGACCCAGACGGCCTTGAGCTGCAGCGGCAGCTCGCGGTTCTTGGGCGGGCGCACGCGGAACCGCATCAGCTCGATGTAGCACGCGTCCGGCGGCTTGAACCTACACGACAAACATACACATTAATTTAAACTAGCCGGTTCATATTAGTATTTAAAGCTGGTGAGTCAGTTAGTGAATCCTATAAAGATGGACTTATGGAGTGAATAATATAAAAACCTCCTTCAATGGTAACCTACAATCAATAGGTATATTTTTTTGCAATTCATATGTAGTTTTTAATTAACATGAGTAAAGAAGAACTTTAAGAAACGGCTACTAAAATTAAAAATAATTATTTAAGCTTATTTTGGATTTACTTTCCTGCCAAAAACATTTCATGTTAAATGTTGCTGAGACGACCACATAATAAGGTGTGAAAAAGATAATCAGATCTCATGTAGAGATCTGATTATCCCAAGTTTCTGAATGTACACACCTAACGCTACATACCCTTACTTCAACAAATTCTACAGTTGATAATGAACGGCGATGCCATTTCGCTAATCGCCGTGGACATCATGCGAATATTTAGTTTCTGATTTAGATCTCATCTTCTAGAATTGTAGCGTCTAAACTAAAGGAATGATACTCATTTTAGGTACACTTAATATAAAAAGCTCTATATTGATTCGTTTCAAGTTACTCGATCTTCGATTAAAATAAACTATCGTATTTTAAAAGTTCTTGTGTTGATGCACCACTTTTTGTGAGATGCAGATTAAAATGTGTGTAGGTGGTATTTTGTTAAAAGTGTGCGTGGACCTGATGATCTGCGTGTCGTGGAAGTGGTGCGGCTGCACGCAGGCGTGGAAGGCGGCGTCCTCGACGCGGATCCACTCCTCGGTGGCGACGGGGATGATGTCGTGGCGGCCCACCACCTCGCGCCCCTGCCGCCGCAGGTCGTTCACGTCCAGCTCCACGTCCGCCATGCCTGCGCCATACATTACACATATTATCTATAGCTGAACACACTCAACGAGGGGATCAAACGGTTTATTATAATTTTAGTTTATATACATGGTGTTAAATAACTAAATATAATACTTAAGCCATCTTGTTTCCTATGCTATGTTAAGATGTAATAAATTTTCTACTTTCTTTCATAATATGGCGGAGGACTAAATCTTTACAGTACTTAGTTAGTCATTTTATTTTTAGTTATATTTCCTGTGAGTTTATTGCATAAATGAATGAAATTAAACGTCGGAGGAGTGGTATTTGTGGAGTAGGTATAAAGCAAAGGTATGTCACCGCTGAGGAATCCGAGGAAGAAGAGTCGCACGCGCGCGATCTGCTTCAGCACCGCGCCCTCCGCGTCCTGCTCCACGTACAGCTCGTCCACCGCTGTTATTTGCACCTGACACACACACACACACACTTATTTACTTATTGTATAAACCATCTTATAAACCTACACACACAACCTAAACACATTTCTACCTCTCCACCTAGATGAATTGAAGCCCTCTACAGTATATTTTACTGGTATGTCTACAATCTATCCGAAAAAAAATCAGAAGTTGTGGTATCTGGATTATATTTTCTTATCAAAAAACTTGGGCTTGAGTTTGAGCCTACATCACCTTGATATTCCTTCACACCGACCTTATTAGCATCCTGCTAGAGTCATCATCATCAGCTTTTTATATATATAGTAGGGCAACAGTCATCATGTTGGAGTAAATACATTTAAAAAGTAATAAGTAAAGAAGCGTGACGGACCTCCTCCATCTTGTATGTGAGCGCCCGGTCTCGGTGCGCGGCGAGCCGGAACAGTGCCTCCTCCACGCAGCACGAGAACTGCTTCACGTCCTCGTAGCTCAGCGAGCCCAGCTTGAACAGCTGCGACACCTGCGCCCACACCACACACGTCACTACACATATAGTACGCGACAGTGCTACATGCCGATCGGTGTCCAGGTGAACCTGATTCATTTACATTTTCATCATCAGTTCATACACATACTCATCGAGGGGCACAAGCCTATCCTTCCCCCCCCCCCCCGCCCCCGCAACGCCCTAAGCCGAGGTTCGAGTCCCGTCGGGGGACGCCCTTAGGCTCGTTGTGTAAATTTTAAGGCTGAGAGCCATCTGCGCTCGCCACTTGCCCGGTGAAGCTGTAAAGACCATCTGCGGCCAACAGCAGTAGTCAGTTCGAAAAAAAAAGCCTATCCTTCACGCATAACCCTAGAATTACTTTGTTGGCGTGCACCGGTTGTTTTATATGACCGTAAGAGCGTTGGATAAACGTACCTACATTAATAATTTCGAAAATTCGAAAAGACATTGGTACGTGGCGGGATTTGAACCTGCACCTTCCAGATCTGAAGGCAACAGTTCACACCATTGAGCCACCGACGCCTTTGCATTTTACTTACTTAAAATAAACCTAATTTAATAGTACTCTTATTTTGTTGCGTGGGAAAAAATATCGATCAACTATAGGTAGTTGTGGAGTGAGGTGGCATCTATTACTTGGCCTACCAAGTCACCTGTATACCCCGTGTCCCCCTGTCCCGTGTGACCCCCCCCCCCCCATATCCCCGTGTGTCCCCTCATGTCTCCGTGCCACTACCCATGTCCCCCATACCTGGGGCGCGTGCTCGACGGGCAGGCCGAGCTTGCGGAGGTCGCTGCCGAACTCCTTGACTCCCTGGTAGTCCCCCTGGATGGCGTACGCCGCGAACTGCGACAGCTTGTTCGTGATGCGCTCCGCCTTCGTCACCTGACCCGGCCTGAACCACAACGCACATAGGCATCATCTTTATTGGGTTTCTTCTTTTTCCTAATTATTATACCTCAAACTTTTATTATAATTATCTACATTGTCATCATTATTTAGCGTCCCACTGCAGAGACAGACCTTCCCACATAGAATGTTGGCATTTTTTTTCTGCACTATGCGTGCCTAGTGCGGATTGGATGTCCACATACTGAATTCCGCATTTCTTGATTACAAAATGGTAAGTACCAATTCTCATTCATGGGACAGATTTACAAATATATTGTAATATAATAAATTATGCTCATGTCGCACTTGTACTACCTTTTTTAACGAAACTTACGAAAAAATAGTGGAAAATCATAACAATAGATCAAATATTAAATCCATTTAGTTCAAATTAGGCTTACAAAAAGCACTTATGAACGTCAAAAAATATATAAAAATATAATAAAAAAACAATAAAATACTAAACTAAAAATATGAATTATGATGCTTTGAAAAAAAGATGATATGATTTTCAGATTTATTTTTGAACACATACCAAAGTGTCAAATACTTTAAACAATATCATTTTAACTTAAAAGTTTTCATTTAAAATTTAATTTCCTTGCAGTTCGCCATAAGACTTAGGACATATTATATCGAAGTTTAGGGGTATGATACCTGACTCCGGGGCGTTCCTTATAGAAGATGTACTGCAGCTTGACGGTGAAGATCTTGCCGAACTGGTCGTACTGCTGCGCGCCCACCTCCGACACCGAGTAGCACGCCTGCAGCGGCAGTTCCTGACACACATACATTGCCATTACATACACCTTACTGCACAGTCACATAACAATGCTTAACCCATTGACCGCCACACACAATGGAAAATATATTGTTTGTAACGCTTTAAGGCGTCAATGGCGGTCAAAGGGGTCCTAACTGTACTAACATACACAAATAAAATGAAATGAAAAGTGTTTATTCAGTTTAGGACCTTACAGAACACTTATGACTGTCAAATGAAGCTACCACTGGTTCGGACGGTAGTTTTCCACTGAGAAGAATCCAGCAAGAAACTCAGTAGTCACTCTTTTCACCATGACCATGTTTGTCCATGTCTTACCTGCTCGGAGTAACTAGTTCCTCCGAGCTTACTTGAGACATCGTCCATGTCACAGGTAAAACATGGACACTAACAGAAATAATTTTATTCGTAAGAAAATTAAAGTTGTGATATAAGAGTATCTCGTATCACAACTTAAGTCGGTAGCACCAACTTAAAGACGCAGTGAGCCGTCATATGAATATATCGTAGAACAGATGACTGTTGGAGTGGACGAGTTCTTGAGTGAAGATATCTTGGCAAGCGTAAGACGCTCTCCGGCCAGATGACTTGCGAAATGACTGGATGAGAAAATTATATGACTGGTATATCTGGGGAAATGGGGGACACGTATATTGTATCGCGGATTGCGACAGGGTGAATATTGAGGAGAGAGTGTCATAAGATCTTCACAGTGACGAAATATGTGTAGAGTGTCATTCACTGTAAACATATTTCGTCCCATACCTGGAAAGGCTCCTTGTCTCCGGAGGAGTTGAAAAGCTGCACGACGGGACTGTCGCCCTGCCACACCAAACGCACGAAGATCGCCTTCCAGAATCTACAAATGATTCATATGATATGATATACTTGTACTCATTTCTCAATTTAAGGACGGAGCAAAAACTATACTACGAATTAAAATTATTTTTCTGAGTACTCATTATCATAGAGATAGAAAGGGTATGTGTAGCGGGCTTAACGCGAAAATAGCAACTTTCCTATAGTGCCTTCGTTGCAACTGCACTGTAGAGACTTTTTTGGTATCATTGGTGAATTATAGGCGACTATCGCCACTTACGCATACTCTTCCCACGGGTTCCGTAAAAGGTAGCTTAGGGTCACGGCAGACAAATATTCGGGAGAGAACGAGTGGCACCGATATTTTATTCAACCTATCCTATATAATTATGATGCATTGCGAAGCACGGATCGTGAAGGGCTGGATGGGGAAAGCGGAGGAACGGAATATCTGGCGTCAAATATAGGAGATCTATGTCCAGCAAAGGGAGAAGAGAAGAATGCAGTATGTGTGTGACCTTTGTCCGGTGATTTTCTTCTTGTTGGGCTGTCGGAGCTGCATGTCCCAGCCGGGGCCTTGGTAGGTGGTGCGCGGGAAGGGCTCGAGCGGCACCGACACGTCCGTGTCGAAGAGCGGCGTCGCCGGCGACCCGCCGCCGCTCTCCGTCCGCTCGCCGACACCTGCACACGTCAAACCATAGCTGGACTAAACCTCCCTCGAGAACAGGTTTTGTGTGATGATTTTGAAACTCAGGTTCCGTTTTCCTATGGTACGCTCTTTTAGGTATGTTGCACTTTTGTGTATTAACTGTGTGTGTGTGTTAAGGTTATATGGCAGTTAATAAAAAGATTAAAGTTATTGGTTTCTTTTTATAAAACGAGCATAGATGGCTCTGAGCATGTTGGCCGGTGGTCAAATCCTCATACATTGTCCGGCAGGTAAAACTGTCGTAGTGTCAGTCAGAGCCGTCACTTGGAAAAAGATCTGCACTTGTTCATATTTATATATGTTAACAAAATTAATCCGTATTTGTCCCACATATATACTCGCGTGCAAGTAAATCGACTCAAGCCTCAAGTACACATAACAAGTGATATAACTAAAAAATGCCTTATTATACCTCTATAAAATGTTTTACATAATTAAAGCCTAGTAATTGAGCTTTAAAATGGTGTAAGTTGCATGAAAATCGATTCAGTAGTTTAGTAAAAAAGGTTAATGCTAATGATAATGTAAAAAATGTTGACAATTCATACAATTTCACAGTATGGGGTTATTGTGTTTAAATGAAACAAAATGTGCGTAAGATAAAAAAAATATTCGTGTCAATATTTGGTATTCCCTCCTCTAGCTCTGATCACTGCTCTCATGCGATTCTTCATCGACCATATCAACTTTTTAATGGATGATTGTGGTATTCGACCCCACTCTTCTACCAACGCAGTCTTGAGCTCATTGATGTTTGTCGGAGCTGGATTCCTCGCTCTAACTTTCCTTTTGAGCTCGTCCCATATGTGCTCAATGGGATTTAAATCGGGGCTGAGCGCTGGTCAATGCATAGTGTGAATTCCAACTTCGTTCAGGAAATCACGTGTGGCCCGAGCAGTGTGACATCGGGCATTGTCATGCATCAAGATGAAATTTTCCCCAATAAAGCCTTGATAAGGGACAACTTGATCCAGTAGAACATTTTCAATGTAACGATCACTGGTCAGACCTCCTCCCCGGCCTCCCCCAGGAACGAAAACAAGGTCCGTTTTGCCTTCTAAGGAAATTCCAGCCCACATCATGCAAGATGCCAATATGCAACGGTTTCCACAAAGCAGCACTGTGAAAAAGTTCACCGGGACGACGGTATACCCGACCTCTCCTGTCGCTGCCATGGAGACACATCCTCGTCTCATCTGTGAACAGGACTGACCATTGCTCTATGCTCCAATCCAAATGTTCTCGAGCAAAGTGAAGGCGTGCTTGACGATGAGCTGTGGTCAACTTCGGGCCTGTAGCGGGTCTTTTCGGAGTAAGGTTAGCTTCTTTCAACCTTCTTCTAACTGTCCACTGACTGACAGTCACCCCGCGAACTTGACGTAGCTCCTGCTGCACATCTACGCCGGGAAGGTGTCGATTTCGGAGAGAGGTCGAGACCAAAAACCGGTCGTCACGCTCCGAGGTGCACCGGCGTCGGCTGGTATTAGGCCTCCGAGTGAAGGCACCAGTCTCTTGAAACCTTCTGTATACTCTCGAGACAGCGGACTGACTCATATTCAAACGACGAGCGACTTGTCGCTGGTTCAACCCTTCTTGCAACAGGGCAACGACTTGAGCGGCTTCTTCAGGTGTTGTATCCATAATTTTCTTCAAATGACGGCTTTAATTTGCAGAGATGTGTTCAGGTGAACGTCTAATGAGCGACTGATAAGAAAAAAACGATTACAGGGGGTTTTATAGGGGGTTGTGTCGCGCAAGTTGTGAATAGAGCGCAGAGCAGTTTACGGGAGGTTGCGTTCAGTTGCATTCTAAGTACAAGTGTTTATTTAAATTACTGATATTATGCTACCATTTGAAAGCCTAATTACTAGGCTTTAATTATGTAAAACATTATATAGAGGTAAAATAAGTCATTTTTTAGTTATATCACTTTTTATGCGCACTTGAGGCTTGAGTCGATTTACTTGCAAGCGAGTGTACATATGATTGGTGTTAGTTTACAAGCTTCATTGTATGTTGTATCACAGATTAAATAATATACTATAGTTGTATCATGTTCGTAAATAAACTAAAAAGCAACAAGTAGATTCGTTCATTACTCCTGATGTCCCATCATCACAGATGAGCTGGTTGGTTACCACCCGCGGCTAGTGACATGAGTCACATGAGTATCGTATGTGAGGAGATTACCTTGGTTGAGCTGAAGAGGCGGCGGGTGGGGTCGGTGGGGTCCGTCGGCGGGCGTGGCGGGCGTGGCGGGCGGGGCGGCCCGGGGCGGCGGGGCCAGCGCCGGCACCCCCGCCGCGCTGCCGGACTCCTCCAGCGGCCTGCACCATAACTACCGTATTAGCACCTCATTCCATCACTAGTGAAGTCTTTGCAAGCGTATGTACTTGTGGGAAGCCCGTTCGACCTTAAAGCTGACGATTTGCTTTTGCGATCGTCAGCGCAAAAAAAGATCTTTCATCCAAAATGGGGATAACCTTTATCCAGCAGTATACAAAGGCAGACTGCAGCAATACTTACATAAGTATATATGGAGATAGTATTTCTATTATTAGTGCGTATGTATTTTTGTCAAATAATTATAAATTAGATTTTAGTTAGAGTTTATGTTTCATGTGTACGTATAAACACATGAGATTCCGCGAGTTTAGGTGAAACCTGACCGATGATCGGAAGCATTAAAAACAACTTATGTTCTATTTAATGAGTGAAGGTAATAGTATGAATGATTACCTGATGGATACGTAGAAGGAGTCATCAGCGGAGTCGTTGGAGTCCTGCTTGTGTAGGGCGGGCGCGGCGGGCGGCAGACGCAGGAACGGGTCGAAGGCGTCCGCCTCGAAGCCGCCGCCCGCGCCGCCGCCGCCTCCCTCCTCGCCCCACGCCGCTACACAACACCAACTTTATACAACAGCCCGCCAAACCCTTACACTTAAGACACACTTTCCAAGATTTCACACAATCTTAAAGATGGCAGGCGGGTTGGAGATAGCTGTACCTGTTAAAGGTTAGGTGTACTGAGAGAGCGTTGCTTTGCTACACGTTCTATGCTGAATTTGTTATTTGAACTTTTATAATTACATTCTAACTGCAAGTTTCGCATTCGTCGTTTCGGATCGCAGTTTAAACCTTTGTAATTTGGAGCCAATCTCACCGGTGCAAGGTCCATGCTATCGATAATACTCGTACCAGACACCAAAGTGAAAGGTAACGGTCTAGAACCCATACTGCCTACAACGAGTTTTGTCTGAGGAGGCCTGTTAGTAGCAGCAGATTGATAATCAGAAATTATTAATTTACATATATTAAAACCATGTCCGCTACAAAAATTACTTCATAGTATTAAATATATTATATTACCTGTATTAGCATGATTAGCCGAAGTAGAGTCGAACTTGGCGGAGAACGCGTCAAAGGCATCTTGTGATTCCGGGAAGAGGTCCTGCGCCATCGCCTCGGGCTCGCCCCACCCGGCCGCCGCCCCCGCCGTCTGCTGTGCGCTCGCGAAAGGGTTCTCCTCCTGCGAGTGGGGGCTCGCCCCGAACGCATCCGACGGAGACACGAAAGCATCTGCGGAAGCTTCAAATTCCTGTCCCGACATCGCGGAAAATACATTACTTTGAGACATGTCCATCGCACCGGCATCGCGTATTGTGTTTTCTTCGTTCGTTACTCCAAAGATATTCGAGGCGGTATCGACGAACGCCATTGAGGCGGCGGGTGTTTCTCCGAAACCCATGTCCTCGAACGGATTCTTCTCACTCCCGCTCGGACGGCGAAGCTGGACGTCATCATTTGCCGCATCCGAGAAAGGCGACGCGTTGAACGGTCCCACCGGCTCCGAAGGCGGCTCCGAACAGTCCATCGGGGATATGAAGTCCGTAGCCCCACTCTCGGCCGCTGGCGCGAATGGCGCATCTTTAGGCGACATATCGAAAACGTTCGGCGACGAGAGAGCGGGCTCCGCGTCCGGAACGGCTGGCCGGTCGGCGGTCGCACTCGCCGCCGCGGGCTGGTTTGTGCTCATCACCTGAGATTGGGCGTCGCCACTCGTATCTACCGGCATATCATCGAGGAGGTCATCACTGAGGAAATCTACCGGCTTCTCCTCCTGCTTCGGCGCAGAGTACAAACTCAGGATGGCTTCCTTGGTGGGTTTAACCACGGCGGGAGCCGGCGCGTCGAATAAATTAATATCGTCTGTCGGCTGCGTGTGCGCGGGCGGTTGCGGTACGGGCGGGGGCTTGGGGCGCGGGGGCGGGGCGCGCGCGGGCGGGGGCCGGGCGGGCGGGGGCCGCGCCGGCTTGTTGCGGTTGATGTCGAGCGCCTCCGCCGCCGCCTCCTCGGGCGCCTCGGGCTCGGGCGTCGGGCTCGGGGACTGCATGTCCCGCACCGACACCGGGCTCGGCGTGCGCGTCGGCGGTATCCGGTCGAGCAGGTGCGAGCTGGCGAACTCCATCTGCCCCGTCACGCTTAGGATTAAATTCTGTGTCTCCGGCGGCAGAGGTCGCGCCGGCGGGGCGGGCCCACTCCCGTCGTCGGAGCCGCGGTACTCGCCGTCGGCCCGTCGTCGTGATCAACTCGAGCTCCGTGGGCTTGACGAGTCGATCGCTCTCCCCGGGCCCGTCTCGACTCCCGAACACGTCGAACGGGGACGTCGCCTCGGTGGTGAAGTCGTCGAATTGCTTGGCGCCGATGCCCGGGGGATCGGCGTTGCCAAAAATGTCGATAGGCATAGTGTCGCCAGGGGCGGGCTCGAACCCGCCTCCGAAATCCGAGAACGGGTTGCTAGCCGCGAACGGGTTGTCCCCGGTAAACGCGTCCCCGTCCGGCTCCGCAGACATCATGAACGGGTTGAGTACGTCAGCGGCGACCGGTGCCGCTGGCTCGTTCATACTTAAAAACGGATTATAAGCCATTTTATTTTCTGCTACTCGCCCTGGGCCTTTAACCTAAAAACTCCGATTCCAGAAGTTTCAATTCCGTCCGTCCTGGATTTAGGTCGCCGGCGAAAGAAGTGTCGAATGGATCGAAGTCTTCGGGAGCACTCCTTGCGGTATCGGTCGGTTCGGGCGTCAAAGCTTTAACTTGAAAAATATCGTCAGAAGGATCTAGAAGATCAGGTTTACCTTCAGCATCCAATTGAGCGGTTTCCTCACACGAGAATTCTTTAGCCAGTAACTTCAATTCAGTTTTACTTGGTGCGATATTTGTAGCGAACGAAGTATCAAAAGGATCTTTTTCCACTTCCTCAAAGCTCTGTTGTGGGCCGGAAGGAGTCAAAACCTTGACTGGGATATCAGTTTGCCCGCTGTGCAATAAATCACTTGCTTTTATATTAGATTTCGTGTGATCTGATTGAGGATATTCAGAATGTCGTCTTTTATTTTGATAGCTTTGCTTTGGTGCAATATCCTCGTCTGATCGTGTTCGTGGAAGAATATCACCAACTGTATCTGCAGCTTCTAATTCTTCATTAATATCTTCAGTTATTGAAATATCGCGAGTGTAATAAGGTGTTAGTGGTTTTACCGTTTTTTGTTTAGTATCTAATCCGAGATTGCCCCCCTCGGAATCAACGCTAAACAATACACTTTTACTAACTACGAGATTTTCAGGTCGTGATGCTCTTCGCTCAACTTTGACCGGTTCTTCAGCTCGTGGGTCGAAATCTGGGTCGCTTGGTACCCTATAAATCGAAGTAGTTGTAGAGCCAATTAACTCTTGTTCCAGAAGTTTAAGTTCTACCTTTCCTGGCGCTACAATTTTATCAACAATGGTTGTGTCGAACGGGTCCACGTCACCATGATCATTAAAATCTACAGGGTCTAATGGTGAGTCTCCTAGTTGTGTCAAATCAGTTGAACTTCCTCCCAATAGATCTCGAGATATTTCTGTTTCTACAGATTTTTTCTATAATATCATCAGATGTTATTGATTCCCTTAAACCCGATGGATCAGTCAAGTGTATGCGGACGGACGACTTTCGCCTGTTGTTTAGCTGAGCTCTGTATTCTTCCGCACGTGGATCGAAGTCGTCGTCGTCTTCTAATATTACTGCTTCTTTGCTTATTTTTGGAGCAGCAGGAATTACTGCATCTGCAAAGCTAGTGTCAAATGGATCGTCCTGATCCAAATAGGGATCTACATCAATTTGATCTTCAACAATGCCTTCTGCAAATACAGTTTCGTTTTTATCAGCTTCAAAAAGCTGACCATGATTCTTGTAATACTGGCTCTAATTTGACCTCTTCTTTTTGCAAGCGAGTAACCTCTGAACTTGCCTCCAAAGACTCAGCAGCTAGAAGTGCAAATTCATCCAGTTCATCTTCTTCATTCTTCGATTCATTTTCTTCGATTTGTTCTTTTGGTGGATTGAGTTTATTCTGCTGTATTAGTGCCGTATGTAGGGAGACACTCAAATCTATTGGAGATGTTATTGGGATATCAGCATCAGTGTCCAAGATACTTTTTTCAACTGGCTCACTAACATTAGATTTTGGTACAGTTGATGACTCTTGATCAGTACCTTCTAGTAACAAATCTCCTGGAATAACTCTTTTTGATGGTCTTTTTGTAGTAATTTTAACATTATCGATTCTTCCAGTAAGGACTTCAACCGCAACGCCTATATCTAACGCCTTTTTTCCTTTAACACTTTTCACTTCCTGACCTTTGATAAGGGCATCAACATGGGAGGTGTCGAATATATCATCATCCTGTGGTTCATCTGGAGAATCTGCTACATAAGCTAGCTTTACTTCACCTCTTTCGACAGCATCTACATACGAAGTGTCGAAGATATCGTCCTGCTCTTCTTCTTCAGACTCGTCGTCGGTGACGCCGTACTCGCTCCTGTCGTCGTCGGCGTCGGCGGCTGCCGCGGCTGCGGTCTGCGCAAGCTGCGGGAAGTCCGCTTCTGTTACCTCGACTACAGGCCTCGATGGAGGAGGTTTCTCGACTTTTTCAACCTGCTTCGGCTGTACTCGTTGAAAAAACGAAGTTGATTTTATCCGGTCTAAGTCACCTTGAGTTTTTTTAAGAACAGAATCCACTCCAGTTGTAAGATCATTAAATTTGGACCATTCTTCGTTTTCCTTTACTGACCCCTCTCCAGCTTCAGCTTGCTGCTGCTGGTGGTCTCTTCTGTACTTTTTAATCCTCTTCAGTAAATAGTTCTTCTTCTCCTTCCGTTAGATTTTTCCCTTTTTCTTCTTTTAAGGCTTTGGGTAGCTTTAGCATTATACGTGCTTACAGCGTGTTCTTCGTGTTGCTGAAAACAAGCATTGTAAAGCTATTTCAATGTTTCAAATTAAAAAAAGAGAGACAACAAACACGGCACTGCTTTTTACTTTTTACCGTATCATGTAATCCAATACGTGTTTCATAATTATTAAGTTATAAAATTATAGATTTTGAACAGTTGCCATAAAAAAACAACAAATGAATGACGTAAGCGCTGTTTCTAAGAATCAACATTAGGTATTAAAATATGATTTATCTGTCTAATGTCTTCGTTTTCAAGTTTCTAATAATCCCCTCTCTGACTATTTATAGGAACCTCAGTAAGATCAAGGCACGTTATTGATCGTGCCTCCCGTTGTCTTATACTCTTACTTCCCTATATAGTAAACATAACTATAATTTGCCAATTCGATATCATAAGAAAATCTCAGTTAATTGTAAAACCGGAGTCGCAGATTAGTTAAAAATAGACACACAATATATGTAATTTGATCTAATCTATGGGTTACCAGAACATTCTTTTCAACAAGTAAGTAGGGTATTAATGGTATGATGAATTTAAAAATAATAATATGACTAAGCAGTCGCCTAGAGCAGTTAACAAATGCAGTATGGGATCAAGGGTGATTGATGGCTGAAGTCGAGCATTCCGTGCCATGAGCAGCAGCAGATCGGGTGAGGCCGAGTGAGAGGGCGCGGCGGCACAGAGACATGGAGGCTAGCTACGGACACGTACCGGAGCGACTCCCGCCGCCGCTACTTACAGCTAAGGCATACCACTAGCGCGCTACGGGCAAGGTGCTGTGTACCTTCATCGCAACACAAGGACGGTCGCGGTGGAGCGTGGGATCGCGGGGCCGCGCCGAGCCAGGGCAGCCACTGCCGCGCCGCCGCCCGAGCCCTGCTCCCCGCCCGCCCCGCGCCCCTCACGCTATCGATCGGCGCGGCCTGCGCCGTGCGCGCGCATCGCCCACGCCGCCCAACTAAAGTTCAAGTGTCAATGCTTATTTGAAGAATACAGCGCCACAGCCAGTTTCCTTACGTAACGGTTTTCAGATGCAATTTAGCCATGAACGAAACTAGGACGGGTGGTATTGATTCTCTTTTTTAACTATCGATTGCGCTTTTTTAACTATCCGAACCGGTGGTAGAGTCACAAAAAATATGATAATAATAACAATTGACGATTCAAAAGTATCTGTAACAGATTTATTTGAATAAAGATTTTTTTCCTTCTTTCTTTCTTTCTTATCATGATATTGTTTTGATTATTTATATCACCAACAAAAAACATAATTTTGGAATATTATCCATAATAATAAAAATAGACATTGCCTTAAAAAATAAAATAAAATGCAATAAATTATCTAATGAGCGTAGGTGGCTCATTGGTGCGGACTGTTGCGCTCCGACCTGGAGTCTTGCAATTTCTATATCAGTGAGGCTTCTAATCTTTCTTACAGCATATGCAGCGAAACTTAGCCTTCCTGCCAAAGCCGCAATATGGGGACCCCACTGCCATTTTGCGTCTGATATTATACCCAGGATAACGATATTATTATTACTTCCGTGGGGTTTTCAACCAAAGTGATGATTGTATCTACCTGCTTTATGAACTTAATTAGGCATTATGTACTTAATACATTTAGTTTTCTTAGAATTAAGAAGTAAATTAATGGTCGCAAACCATTGTAATACCTGAGCAAGTGTACTATTTACATCGATAATTTGAATATATGGCTTATTAAACGTACAAAGTATAGGTAAAATGACCTCTTATATTTAAAATATATTACCAATTTCCGCATTGTTAAACTACCTCACAGACTGATGATCATCAAAATAATATAAGAGTACTTACTTGTAGGTTATTTCTGAAGCGTATGTTATACCTATGTTTAAAAACATAAACATCTTATTTTAAAATCCCTAATTGACATCTTCCAAGACTCAGTGACCGACATTCGCAATAGATAATAACTTTTCGTAATAATTAATTTCTTATTTGTATTTCTAATTAGAACAGAAAAAATAATTTTTTGCAACTCGCATGGGTGGAAAGAGTAAGATTTGAATATTATTAATTAAACATTTGAGATCAATTGGTACATACTTCCACTAGTTAAGCTAACACTGTAATTAAAAGTGGTGTCTACTTGTTATTCTTTTATGCATTTAGCAATAAGGTAAAAATTATATCCAGACCACCATATCTAAAATACTTATAAACTCAACAACCGACATCCAAAGTTCCACCCCGACCGATGGGGGCCAGCGTCAAGATTTCCTGTAGGTTCAATCACTCTTTATTCGCGTAACTGGCTTGTGCTAGGCCGCCTCTCGTGCCAAACATTATACAAGTTTACCCAGTCCTCCCTGCAACGCCCTTAGCCAAGGTTCGATTCCAAGTCCGGGACGCCCAGGCTCGATGTGTATTTTTTTAAGGCTGAGAGCCATTTGCGCTCGCCAATTGCCCGTTGACGCTGTAAACGCCATCTGGCCCCAATAGCAGTATCAGTTCGAAAAAAGCCCCAAACTAAGTATTTGCCGGTAAATGGTTACCTTCCAACGGATAAACATACCTACAATATTTTGCGTAAATACAAACATTATAGTATACATAGAATTACATTTTCGCTCGCTTAAAGAAACAAATGTTCATGCACAAAAATATACATGTTATGCCCGGAGATCGAAGCCGGAGCCCTTGGCGCATAATTCCACGTTTAACCATTACACCACATATTATAAAAAAAATAATTATCCATTTCATTAGGAGATGAAAAATAATTAAAGTAGGACGTGTAGGAGTTTCTAAAATACAAGTATGTACGTACTTGGACGTTGAAAGGCTCGCTAGGGTCGGCTGTGCCCACAAACAATAAATTTATCTTTTGTGTTTCTGCGTCTTTCGAAAAAGAAAAAGAAATCAAAAACTTACCGTTATTAGTTTTCCACGTACGTACTTTTTACGTAATTAGGTGGTTCCATGATGCTGTGTATGCCTGTAATTGGTGCATGTACTAGAATATTAATTAAAATTTGTGATATTCCTAGTTAAGTATATGTACTGTACGGCATACCTATAAATAAATAATTCCTTATCATGGAACCACTTCTGAAGTCATAGTTTGATGAAGGGAGAGCAGAGAAATCGATCGATTCAATTACAGTGATTATATTAATACGAAACACTCATAAATTGTTAAACTAAAAAATACCGACTAAAAAGCAAAAAAATATTTTTTTGACTGAAACAAAATTTGTATAGTAACCAATGAAAGTTTTTTGATCTACTTCCCGGTTACCGATTGATGAGCAAAAATCGAATGTCAACGTGTAGCTGCCAGAAGGTGGCCGAAGGTGTATTCGTTATGTAAATGACACCATTCAATTTTGACTCGCTTTAGCTATCGTGATTAGTACTTGGATGCTATTGGACTGCTGGAAGAGATAAAGGAAGGCTCAGGCCAAGGTTAATGACGAGTAATTAAGCACCAATTCTAAAGACTTCGAACCCGATTGTTTCGTCTTGATTACCTACCTAAGTACTGAGCATGCTCTCTCTCTCTCTCCCTAGAACCTATCGCAGTCCACTGCTGGACATAGGTCTCCCCCATTTTGCGCCAGTATCCCTGTCTTCCGCTTTTCTTGCTAGGATACCAAATTAAATCGTCATTTTCTGCCACGTACGACAAACTGTGGAATGAACTTCCACTGAATACATTTCCAGAGCGATACGACCTGGCGTCTTAAAAAAAGAGCGTACACACATTTAAGGGGCCAACGCATTTCTGGGACCTGAGGTCTTGCAAATATTTATGAGCGGCGGTGTCACTTACCATCAGGTGAACCGTATGCTCGTTTGCCTCCTGTTCAATAAAAAAAAATTAGAATCTGATAATGTGTAAGGAATCCTTTTATGCGTTGAGTTTGACTCGATAGAACTATCACAATTTGGTTTGGACACTGCACGCTGAATCACCTAATTGTCCGAAAGTAATGAAAGTGCTTCGGAAAGCACGTAAAGTCGTTGGTGCCGGCTACAATCTTATGATGGTAGTCGTTAACACCAATAACATTGGGCCATCGTGATGGGTTACGGCCCAATCTCCCCATAGATATACTGTGCGGGAAGGCCTGTGCCCTGTAGCGTAGGCTGATGATAATGATGAGATGAGGAAACAATATTACAACGCTAACGTCCATCTGGACAAAGTAGTTGACATCATTATTCAACCAAATTTAAAAAAATAAGAATCAACAATTTCTATTTGATGTAACTCACTTTTAACGAAATGATAAAACAGCTTTATACTCCTTGTAATTATTGAAGGGCAAAGTCACCTATCAGTAAAAAAAAATGTGTGTAAACTCGATAACTTCTTCAGGTATATATCCTCAATAATTAACAGTATTAATACCCAATCATACAAAATTTTAACTTTACTGCAACAAATACGTTTTTATAGTGCATCATTGATAATGATAATTGAAAGAATGCACGAAATGTTAACGTACAAAAGCTCGCAAAAAATAATTATTTAGGTTCATTAGTATCATGCGGCGAAATTTTATTAGAACAATGATCACCAATTAATGTCAGTCCCTAGCACACCAACATAATTAATGGAAACGAGGCTATACCAGTTTATTATTGTTTTCGCAATAGTTAAAGACGTGCAATATAGAAAAATAATAACAATTTCGTAAAACGAAACACAGCGAGATGGTTTTCATGTTTTTGACTGTATCAAATGGAACGTAATAAAAAAAAAGTAATATCGTAGCGCCATTCATTCCCCTAGTGGCAGACATATGGTACTAATTTGTCAAAATAGGTTATAATGCGACCAATTTCTGTTGTTCATGCTTGACATTATACACGGATCGGAAGTCTCCTTCTAACCATGCTAAAGAACCATTAAGTGACGCTTTTGGTCGCACTCTTTGTGTGCTCCAGACACCACAACTAAAATTGGCTGTTTTATAACCGCGAGGCTACGTTGAGTACCTACGTCGCTTATGTTCATGTTATTACTGGAACACTAAAATACATTCAAATAGTGCATAAACAGATATCCAACGAGAAAATGTTCGGTTCAACCGGTCTCACCACCAACAAGTTCAGGTGAAACGATCACCAAGATACCGAAGACCGCAACGTGGTGTAGCTGGCAGTAGGTGTCGTTTGTTATCAAACAGCGAGGCCGCGAGGGCGATGGCGGAGGCGCCGCCCGGGAACATCGTGAAGGAGGGCTGGCTGCAGAAGCGTGGGGAGCACATTCGCAACTGGCGCGACCGCTACATCTGTTCGACAATGGCGACCTGGTGGGCTTCAAGACGCAGCCTGAGAGAAACAACTACCGAGACCCGCTCAACAAATTCACTGTACGGGACTGCCAGATCATGGCTGTGGACAAACCGCGCCCTTACACCTTCACCATTCGTGGTTTGCAATGGACCACTGTCATCGAGCGCAACTTCTCAGTCGACACCGAGAAGGAACGGTCAGTCAAGGCTTATCATTTTCTATTTATTCGTACCTCTGCATGCATTGTATGTGGTATTTAATCTAAATAAATTTGTAAGATGGATGTGCACTCTACAGTAACAATCTTATGCAAACATTAAGCCCCCTTAACTTATTGACATCAACTTTGAATACAATGAGGTTTATTCCTTATCTATGCTCCATTTTTGTTTCAATCTTGTGATTACAAGAAAGTGTCTTGACATGCGACACCTGCGGGAACACTTTTATTTGATCATAAAACCTAATAGTGAATAATTCAGAATATAAATATTATTTAAAGCTTTATCTTTTTAAATATATGGTAATAACACACACATGCATTCCTACTTTTGTAGCTTTTGCTTGTATGTGAAATATAATGCATCCTTCGGTAAAGATTGGACTTTGGCACTGATTTGTTGTTAGTGCGAAGGGTAGATGTTTGCTGCACAGTGACCATGATTATTATTGTTTTTGTGGTCATATATTGATGATGCACTTAGTGGACTTCCCTTCAAAATGATTCCTTTGAAAACAGATAAGTTTAATTTCGTAGCAACATTTTAGTTGATTGTAGTAGTATGTATAGACAACAAACATCAATTAGTAATAATTATGCTTACATTGTGTGTCATAAATTTCCTACCACAACAACAAACACATTGTGACATCACTGTCATCACATACATCTGTGGTATAACTTTCCCAGCCACTGAACCAACATTGATGAGATATAAAAATGGTTTAGAAGTGAGTTAACTTCAGCCTTGTGAGCTACAACATTTTGTTTAGTGGGAATAATTTCTGATTTGGTACTAATGATTTCTACCTTTGCATGGTTCCCTATCTACAGGTTTTACTATGACCTTGCTTCCTTGTATCAGTCTGTCCCCAGGTTCTATCTAAAACTGATAGCTGGATACTACATTTGTATTTAAGGTTGAGAGCCATCTGCACTTGCCAATTGCCTGGTGAAGCTGTAAAGGCCATCTGCGGCCAACAGGAGAAAAATATAAAATAAAAACTGCATTTTTACAAAAATATTACATTAAATAAAAAATATGATAATCATATTCATATTTAATATTAAACAGATACTTTTACACAAAAATCATGATTTTATTGCTTGTTTTTAATTAAAGACATCATTTCAAACTCCTCACTGTATATAATACTGATTGGTTCACCTTTTCCTATACTGATGTGCATTCAACAAAGCTTTCTATTTGTTACAATTCAATGCTTTTTAATTCTTTAATTGGTTTGCATTTATAGGTAGACTTCTTTCTTAAATTAAAAAATACCCATTTTATTATTTTAGCCTGTTACTCATGCTTTCTCCCTTGTATGTGCCACACATTGTTCGGCAGTATTACAGTTTGATCAGATTTTTTGTCACTGTATTTACAGTCTATAGTCCATCCCGGGAAGGGGAATTCCCAGGATGGACTTTTAGCTGTTGGGTGGTGTAATGTAAAAACAAGTAACTTGTTGGCAATAAAATATGTTTATTGTTGAAGTCATCAATGGTAAGTGATATGTAGATAATAATGATGTAACCAATGATATAAAAAGTTTGTTAGAGTGACTATTGAGTTCCTTCCCGGCTCCTCCAAGATATAGGATCTTGGAGGAGCCGGCAAGGAACTTAATCTGAACCAGTGGTAGTCATAAAAAAATATAATAATAATAATAATTAACCACAGCAAATGGCATCCAACAGCAGCAAATGGGAACTGTTATAGGCAGCAACAAGCATAGCTGGACTCTGTTAATTGAACAGTCAACTTGGCTAATTGTTGATTCGCTAGATTTCTTTGCTTAAAAGCAATGAAAGAAAGAACGCATGTTTTGTGGTTAAAAAATATGTATAACCAAGAAAATAAAAGCTTCATATGGAGCGCTTGATGGTAAAGCATTATATTATTTAATGAATTGCTTAATTAATATCTGTTCTCCAAGCAACACAGCATTGTTGAATGAGTCTTTTAACTTCATATTCAGCCACATTTTAATAAGAGGGTTTACTCTCGAAAGAGTTGGAGTTCTTTGGTTTTTGTGTAGACTGAGTGATAAAACTCTTTCTCTTCACAGATTGAATTCTTCTTTCTCGCCGCCGTGGTGGTGGTGGCATTGGATTAACGATATAAACGAATCTGTTAACATTTTAAAGTTAACTTAAAAGTTAATCCGTTGTCAATGTTCTAAGTGGTAGACCCGATACTGAGTCGTCTAGGTATCTCGGGATAACAATTGCCGTGTATAAGAGACCTAACATTTGTTGTCTCGGGCGCAGTGCGGCATTGATGAATAATGCTAGTTGTTTATCAGTAGTTGGTCTCCATCAATGCGGCTCTGTCTCGGCTAGGCGTATCACCATGAGGTGAGTGTGCTGGCCGTGGTGTATGTTGACTAGGGTGTGTGTGTTGTGTGTGTGTGCAGCGAGGAGTGGGTGGCGGCGATCCGGTTGGTGTCGGGGCAGCTGAGCGCGGGGTGTGGCGCCGCCGCCGCGCCCGCGCCGCCCGACCACGACGACCACGACATCGCACAGCTCGGCACCAGCTTCCGCGACCCGCGACGCATCGTGAGTACACACGCACACACACTATATATATTTATTTGTGTGTATTATTATTATTTTAGTATTTCTATTTTTTGAGCATCGGTGGCTCAATGGTGCGGACTGTCGCCTTCCTACCGGGAGGGCTGAGGTTCAAATCCCGCCACGAACCAATGTGTTTTCGAATTTTCGAAAATATATGTACGTTATCCGACGCTCTTACGGTGAAGGAAAACATCGTGAGGAAACCTTCATGCACGCCTGCGAAGAGATTTGAAGGTTGTGTGTGAAGTCGTCCAATCCGCACTGGGCCCGCGTGGACGACTAAGGCCTAATCACCCTATACGGGTAGACTCGTGCCCCTCGGTATAGACTATGTAATCTGAAAGTAAACGGTTTGAATATATCAATAAAATATCCACTGACATTCATTTAGCGCCATCTAGTCCCAAGTTAAGCGGGAAGCCTGTAGTATGGGTACTTAACAACGGATATACGTACTTGTATTTTTTTTTGTAATTACATACATAGAACACACATACTATATTACAAATAATATTCGAAACGACAAACGTTTTGTTTGATATTCGACCGAATATGAGCCAGCGCTTCGAGGATTGGGGGAAACTACGGGACTTGGCTAACCCTTAACATTTAGTCGATATATCTCCTTTTTTATATTTTAGTGGCGCTCTTAAGTAGGTATATTTATCACCACTGACTATATCATTTATTTTTAAAAGTCCTATCATTTAGCAGTTCTCTGGAGATAAACTGACCCCCATTATAGGGAAGTAGAGAGTAAGAGTCAAAAAGTAGTCATGTTACTCTCCGTCGTAAATTAGTCGCTCTGTTTTGCCGGGAAAGGCAGACAAACAAACAGACACACACGCTTTCACATGTATGATATTAATATGGACACATCATATTTACTTACGTACAGCTTGTTATGCAGTAAAACAACAAGGAAAGTTGTTTTCCTTCTCCAAGCAATAACAACACCTTTTCAAACGCGGCACTTGTTTGTTTTCATATTGACAAACACAAATGATGCAAGGGAATTCTATTTAAAGCTGAAGGGTACAATGTTATTGTTAGTGCAGGACGACCTCTGGCCTAATGTACACAATGGTGGTACTTACATGGCCTTCCCTTCTAGGGATCCCAGTTACTTTTGCGTTTCTAACCTTCTTATGGTACAACCTACAAAATAGCTGGCAATTCTCTGCCGACGGCCTGGCATCATGCAACGGACTGGCGCAGCTAATTGGCAACACCCCTCATTGTGTTCAGATGTGAACTCGGTACTTATTCCAAAGTGTGAGTCAGCAGCCCCATGGTCTAAGTGTCTGAGCGTTGAGTTTAGAGTCGCATTTTGTGCCATTTTTCCCAGATTGGTGGCGGAATCACCTGATTGTCTGTAAGGAAATATGATTCCCTGCTCCAGATGGCACGATAAGCGTCTGTCTCGACTATTGTTTAACATAACATGAGTGTCGGTGGCTTTTTGGTGTGAACTGTTCCGATTTGAAGGGTGAAGCTTCAAATCCCGCCACGTACCAATGTATTTTCGAATTTTCGAAATTATAGTAACGTTTATCCAACGCTCTAACGGTGAAACCTGCGCACGCCTGCGAAGACATTTAAATGTTGTACGTGAAGTTGGCCAATTCGCACCTGGGTCCGCGTGGACGACTAAGGCCTATACGCCCGTGTACGGATAGGCTCGTTTAATGAGCTGGTTATGATGATGAGTAATAGTTGTAGTCGTTTACGCCAATACGAGCATGCATTAAGCCCCCTTGGTGGGTTATAGTTGTCGCCCAATATCCTCATAGCTGTAATTATCGGTGAGGCCTGTGTCCTGTCGTAGTTTATAGCCTGATTGATGTCTGCCAGAGCATTGGAGCTGGTGCGTGCGCGCGCAACTGCGTCCGCGCCTCGTAAACAGGAAAACTGCGCGCGCCGTGACTCACCCGGGATTCTCGGAACGAACTCCACTCTGCCTCAGACACTACAATGGGCGTCTTGTCTACTTACTATATCCTTGCTCGCATATATAAACAACATATTTTGAAACTTATCCCACCATGTGAAGGTCGAAGTCGAAGTGCTGTGGTATGCACGATAAAGGGATATACGAGTAACACTGCTTCATTACAAGATTACAACACATCACCATGCTCATAAATTAATGTCATGATAAAGGTCACTGGTGGAGGTGGAGGCTGGATGAAAGAATTATCAGTGTGCACAGAACATCTTAGGTTACTTTTGATTAAAATAAAATATTATAATACTAAATATCCATTGACATTCACACAGCGTCATCTAGTCCCAAACTGTAATATAGGAACTAAACAGCGAATATACATGTTTATATACTTTTTTTGTAAATACCTATTATACAAAGAAAACACCCAAACCAATACAAATAGACATGTTCATGCACACAAATGTTTGTAATGTCCGGGGATCAAACTCGGAACCCTTGGTGTAGTAGCCGACGTCTCAACCATTACACCCAATGGGTCAATGATGCGCTTTAAAATTGTGCATTTGTAAACGTGTTAATAATCTGCAATACCAAACATTGCATAGAAGTGAAAGAAAGAAAACATGTTTTTCTTGGCTAAACCAAACCGAGTTCACAAACAGTTAAGAAGTTGACATAATATTGAACACATACAGTGAATATTTTTGTATGCCAAATTAGACTCGTAATGTATTGTATCTTCTTCATTTGCTATTAGGTATGTAATTTACTGATTGTAGGATGCTACCGTGGGTAATGGGAATATTCCAGGAACTGACGAAAAACTGAATTTATAATTGTTGTGTACGTCCACTTATTTTTACATAAAATTGAAAACAGCTAAATGTGTTGCGTTTCTAATATGACCGGTGGTGTTAGTAGTGTATCAGATTTCGGTAAATACGGCAATACCTAATTAAATCTTGTAATTTTCCAATCGCAGTATGTAAACAACTCCATTCATTGGCCGCGTACAGCGAAGACTTGGTATTTTATACGATTTAAACGTGATCATACTTCTTAAATAAATACGCTGGTTAAGAACATGGCTACTATACCAAGTGATCCGGGTTCGATTCCTTGTCCAGTATAAACATTAAATCTGTAGACAAATGTGCGCTCAATGTTCGTGTGACTAACGTAAGATTAATGATCGGATGGGTGACCAAAGATAGTATCTTGAGTCTGTACGTGCTTCAGAAGACACGTTTAACCATTGGTTCCTGTTCTTTTCTTAAGATGGTAGTATTTAAATTAACTAACTTCTAAATTAACTATTTAGTTAAATTTAACGCGTTTATTAATGATTAAGAAGTGTTTTTTTTTTTCGTAAATCATCGGCGGCATTGGTATTAAACGAAAGCAACATTAATCATCAGTTCACAATAATAATCATCAGTTAAGTGTGCTGGAGAAAAACACCGAAATTAAAATGACTTTTTGTACATTTCCGTAAACGATTGTTTGTGTTTTCTTGCGAGCGTTTAAGCACCTCGTTAACTGTTATTAGGCGAGTCAGTGATATAATACGCTTTTGAATAAACGGCGATTCAAAACATACAAATTATATTTTGCTGGAAAAAATAAGCATTTATGTAAATGTACATCAGTTATATGCATTGTTAAAGTGTTACTGTTTCGCTTTTGGAATAGGGTTTGGGTACTCTATTGGCGCAGAAGATTCTAGTGGTGCATACTGTGCTAATCAAAGGCAAAATATGATATTACCCGTGAGGGTGGATGAGTAAAGCGGAGGACCGGGATATCTGGCGTACAATCCGAAGACCTATGTCCTGCAGTAGATTGCGATAGGTTAAAGACCTCTCTCCATAACTATACCAATATATAACTTTTAAGGTGACTTCTATGTAATGGCTAATGTGCACAGGTATTGCAGTCGCTAGGTTGGGTTTGCACAACACCAATCGAGTATTCATTACACACGACCGCAACGGTGAAACATTTTATCGAGAGAACCGTACAGATACAAAAACACGATAATGGCATTGAATCATTTGTTTGTTTCTTCATTTCTTTAAAAGCCATATGGTTGAATCACTCTATTCGTCATTCACATACATATTTTGTTAAGATTAGCCACATATTTTTGAACAATCAATCTTCAAAACAAAATTCTTGTTAGGTGATTGATTATATTTATTTTTTATGTTTATTAATGAAATAAATTTAATTTTTTGACTGAGTAATTTTAAGTATGTCAAAATTGAACCTGCTATAAATTTTCCAAATTTTATAGATTAAAAATTTACCTTATTTTATTTGATTTGTTGCAGAGTGTTTGCTTATAATAAAAATAATATAAAGATGTCAATATGTACAACGTTGGCATACCTTATATGTAAATGATAATTATAATAAATTTATTTACTTCTCACCACAAATGACACAAACACAAGTTAAATAAATAAATGTTGTTATTTACGGCGTGCGAGCAGTTGGCACTGAGGCAGGCGGCGCCAGCGCGCCGGACATGCTCCGTGACTCAGCCATGTTAAATAAACGTCTCTCCCTAAACATACACTAAGCGACCTAGCCCTTCGAGGTTCGAGTCCCGGCGGGCTAGGTGTGTAAATACTTAAGGTTGGAGCCAACTACACTCGCCACTTGTCCGATAAAGGTCTTTTTCAGCCAACAGCGGCATACTCTCCACGTAAATACCCTGTGCGAAAGGGCCCTTGGGACGTTATAGGCGGATGATGATGATTATAATGAACCTACCACAGTACTTCGAAAATGTTTTCTTTGTTTGCTGACAATGTTGAGTTAGTTTGTAGTTTAATTTGTATGTATAATATGTATTAAAAAAAATAAGTATGTTTATCAGTTACTTAGTACCCGTATTGCAAGCTTCACGCTTAACTTGGACCTAGATGGCGCTGTGTGAATGTCAGTGGATATTTACATTTACGAGCATAATTATATATGAACTGATATTTCGCCTTCCTTACGCTTTGTTATTGACGTGTCCACAGACGCTGGAGAAGTTTGAGTTCGTGAAGGTGCTGGGCAAGGGCACGTTCGGCAAGGTGGTGCTCAGCCGCGAGAAGGGCACGGGCAAGCTGTACGCGATGAAGATCCTCAAGAAGCACCTCATCATACAGAAGGACGAGGTGGCACACACCATCACCGAGAACCGCGTCCTCAAGAAGACTAAGCACCCTTTCCTCACGGTACACTTGTTCATTTACTTATTAGATTAATAGACACTCTTTATTTATTTATGATTTGGGAAACAAACAATACAGTTTCACTCATATACAAAAAACAAAAAATACTATTACAGAAATCAGTTAAGTCTCCACAACTTAATATTTCATAAACTGAGTATAAAAAGGTGTTACATTAGGAAATATTATTTTCATCTAATTAACCACTTAGAAACAAACGAAAGAAAAAAAAACACTTTATTTTAAAACAAACAAAAAACTCTAATCATGTTCTGGGCTACAGCCACAGACATCGGAATAACAATTAGACCGGACGAGTCGCTAAGTTTATAAAAAGACCCAATGTCGCAACTTACACACACACACATTAAAAATACTTACACTTAATAATATTACTCGACATTGGTCAATGTTTACCCAATCACGGACACCTTGAACGCGGTGATCCATGCGGGGAAGCGTTATATCGATAGATATCGATACTTTTTCTATTACCTGCACGAAGATTCAAAATAAAAATCCTACTGTTAATTTAGGGTTACGTGAAATAAAATAAACGTTAATTTTAAATGAAATATAATATTGGTGTATTAATAATGTTGAGGAACTTTAATAATATTAATTAAACAATATTATTAAGCCGCGTAGCTTTATTCATTTTATTAGAACTAGAATTATCGATTGACGTATGTATATCATATCATCGCTTAAAAAAATATAGCGAAAGTAAATTTTAATTACATTTTGAAGAGATAATGTTTAGAAGGAAAACATATATATTTTTAAATAGCAACACCCAAGGCAGATACGAGTATGTACGAGTAGATATGGTAAAATTAACATAAATATTTGTCTTCTAAAGGGTTACTTATTCCATGTTATAATAAACGTAAACATACAACGCTGATCTTCTGGGAACCTTAAATACTAGATACTATTATTATAGAATAGCTTCAGAAAAGGGCAGACATAATATAATGATAAATGTTAAAAAGTTATAAAATAAATCACTATTTGTTCATTATTTTATAAAATCATTCACAAATTAAAAATGGCCGTGGCGTGTTCACAGGCACCATTGATAAAAAGCCAATAGCCGTCGTGATTCTTATTAATTTGTTCGCTAATTATGTACTTATGTTTTTAAACAAAACTTAGATATCGAATTAAAGATATAAAATAACTTTATATAAATAAAATAGCCTCAAAATATTTCTTAAATACTGTTAGTAGAATCGAGGATATAAAAAAAATACAAACGTAAAATAATAAACAAAAACCTTCCGCTTCCATACAAGACTGCATACGAATGTATCGATAGGTGGGTCGATAAAATGGTTCTCACTAGGCGTTTGTACCAACGGACGCGGTCAGGGGCCGTACTACCGAATAATGGTTCTAGTGGAACACGAGTAATGTTCGCTAACCATTGCGCGCATATTATGAATTGCGAACCGACGAACAGTTAGCACAGCCGCATTGTAATATAACTACCGAGATCGATACAAAGAATTTACAGTGATATGTTTTCATGAATAAAAAACGGACGATTCGTTTAAATATCCTTTTTTAATTATATAAATCAATGTTTTCGGTTCTTACCTGTGAAAAGTTATTCCATTATTTGCTAAATTTACTAAATCTCTGCGATGATGGCATGTTACTATTGCACAGGACGGCATTTTGCTCGAGTCCCGTTCGGGGACGCCCTTAGGCTCGTTGTGTAAATTTTAAGGCTGAGAGCCATCTGCGCTCGCCACTTGCCCGGTGAAAAAAAAACGGCATTTTGGAAAATAAACGGTATTTTCTTCTAAAATGCGTGCGTGTGGACGCGACTTACACAGAGCGTGAACTGGCAGCCAGTGTATGCTTGATGTGCATACATTTGTCGGACTTTAAACGCGGCTCGCCCCATCTCGTGTATTGGGAAATCTATGGCTACAGCCCATTAGTGCAAGTCTAACGTCTAACTAATAAGTCCTCTTATATAAACCTATATGGAGCAATTAAACATATCTATTCCACAAAAATATTTGTTGTAGTTTCTACATGCTCTGTGCAAAAAAAAAATTTTGTGCATATCGCGTTCTAACAAAGGGAACATAGAACAGATCACGAGAACGAGAGCTTGCCCGAGGACACTTCACTAAAAAATAAATACATTTACCGACTTTCAAATGATAGTGACAAAGTAGATAAATTTATACTACTTAGTATTATTATTATTTAATTTTTATGATAAAGCTACCCTCGTATGTATCATATGAATATTATCTGTAGGTCTACTTCTTTTTAGCGTATCTATAATAAAAACATAATCAAACCGTAGAAGCGCAAAAGCGAGCTACGGTGACCGCGTTGACTGCAGGCGTCATTTAATCCTGCTGAGAACGGCTAATCAATAGTCAAACTACTACTATCTGTAGGTAGTCAAATTACCGTCTAACTACTATTGATATTTGACCTTAAAAATCATTGACAATAACGATAGGATACTATCGATATAGTAGTAACAGTGTTGTTACTATCGACAGTTTATTAGATATTGGTTATTATTATTAGCATCGTTAGTATCGATAGTATCGATACTACCCAAATATATGTTATATCGATAGTATTTATTTACGTTTACGGGGTTACCGATACTATTGCTTTTGTCCAACTATCGATAGTGATAGTATCGAGTGGTAACATATGATTTTCTCGTTCACCTTTCCGTGAACCGCCAAGAAAGAAAATTCATTTTTTTTTTCACCACAAAATTTCGCATAGCAGAAAAGCAATCAACAATACAATAATACAAATGTAAAAATAGTAAGCACATACAAATAAAAGATGTTGTGGTCCAAATGGCCGTCTCTGCATATGTTGCCGTGTATCTCTGCGGGTATAATAATAATTATTATTATTCATAATAATAATTTATTTATTTACATGAAACATGGTACAATTATTGGTGGTAATATTCAAATGAAGTTTCACAAGTTTCGCCAAAAACATGGCATGTAAAAGTTAACTAAAGCGATACATATATTTAGTTTAAGAACTCGCTAACATGATAAAAAATCTTCTCAAGAAGCCACAACTGTAATTTTTTAACAAATAATGTATTATTTAATATTTTTAGGCTATTTGGAATGTTATTATATATTTTGACACACATATTTAAACAATTTTTCATGTATAAAGTGGTTCTAGGTGCTGACTTAAGACGTATATTATGAACTGATAATATAAGTAATTGGTGCATGTACTAGAACATTAAGTAATTAAAATATTTGTGATATTCCTAGTGAAGTATATGTAGTGTTGGCATACGTATAAATAAATAAACAAGTGTAGTGAGTAGAATGGTGTGTTAAAGGGTGTGTGTGTGGCGCAGTCGCTGCGCTACTCGTTCCAGACGGTGGACCGCGTGTGCTTCGTGATGGAGTACGCGAACGGCGGCGAGCTGTTCTTCCACCTGTCGCGCGAGCGCTCCTTCAGCGAGGAGCGCACGCGCTTCTACGGCGCAGAGATCGTCTCCGCGCTCGGGTACCTCCACGCCGAGGGCATCATCTACCGCGACCTCAAGCTGGAGAACCTGCTGCTCGACAAGGACGGACACATCAAGATCGCTGACTTCGGACTCTGCAAGGTCGGTACCACAGATTTCCCAATACAAGAGATGGGGCAAGCCGCGTTTAAAGTGCGACAAATGTAAGCTCAACGAGCATACACTGGCTGCCAGTTTACGCTCTGTGAGACGAGTCAAGACGCACGAATATTAGAAGAAATTACCGTTTTTTTCCAAAATGCCATCCTGTGCAATGTAACATGCCATTATCGCAATGAATCAGTAAATTTACCAAGTAAAAGAAAATAACTTTTCACAGGTAAGAACCGAAAAGAAATTGCGACACTGGGACTGCCTATAAACTTGGCGGCTTGTCCAGTCTAATTGTATATTCGGATGTCTGTGGTCGGTACGATAGCCTCACACCGTTTACATTACCTATTCGGACCTGTTCCTGTCACCACAGTAGGGGTGATGACAATTGTTCTCTCTGCCATGGTATCGATGGATCGCTTAACCCTTTGAACGACCGTGACCATTTAGGCATCAGAAACAATAGATTTTTTATAGTGTCTTAATACATGACGTTCAATGAGTTACACCTTTAACTGACAAAGGATTTTTAAATTATTGGTTTTTGAACTCTATTGCGAGTCCATAGGTTCACATTATTGTTAGGTATATGTTTATTATTGCTTGAGAATTTATTTGTAGTCCAAAAACAGTATACATTTGAGGTTAAATTATTATTGTTACTGTGCAGTAAAGTTTGTGTGCCGATAATAACTAAAATCAGCATCTACCTAGTCTAGTTTTAGTTATTAAAATTGATATTTTTAAACAAATAACAAATCATGGTGGGTATATATTAATGACTGCCTGTGAATGGGTCGCAGACAGAGAAAATATAGACAGTTTGGAAGGATATGTCGTGTTCACACAAGACAAAGAGTAAATTATACCGGAGACGTGGAAAAAAGCGGGACGGAATAATAAGGTCTTCTGTCCCTCGTCGCGTGCCGGTATTTTCAAAGTCAGCACAGTACTGTGTTAAACAATTTTGACGTTTGATACATGATTATTCACGTTAGACGTCCCATTTGATGTAATGGTTGAGACGTCGGTTACTACACCATGGGTTTTGGGTTCGATCCCCGGGCAGTACAAACATTTGTGTGCATGAACATGTCTCATTGTATTCGTCTGGGTGTTTCCTATGTATAATATGCATATATTTACAAAAAAGAGTAAATAAGTATGTTTATCCGTTGTTTAGAACCCATACTACAGGCTTCACGCTTAACTTGGGGCTAGATGGCGCTGTATAAATGTCAGTGGATATATATTTATTTATAAGATCTTCTGCCCCTTATCGCGTGCCGGTATTTTCAAGGCCAGCACTAACATATTGAACGGATACAACAGTTTTGGTTGTCATCATTCATGTATCTTGTCCCTGTCGGTGTCACGTTTGGGTGCAGTGTATTCTATTTGAGTGTATCGATTAGAATATCATGTTATCATATATATCATATAAGTGTGTAGGCTTCAACCCCGTACAGAGTATGTAATGTGTGCTACAGCGCGTGTGTGTTGTGTTGTGCAGGTGAACATAACGTACGGCCGCACCACGAAGACGTTCTGCGGCACGCCCGAGTACCTCGCGCCCGAGGTGCTCGAGGACACCGACTACGGACCCGCCGTCGACTGGTAACCTCACACATTATACATTATATTGTGTACCTTGTATTACAATACTTTTTGATATTACAATAACAGCCGAATTGAATAACTTGCATACTTGAATTATTTTGAAAATATATAAAAAGTGTTGGATTATAAAGAAGAAAGCATCGGTGGCTCAATGGTGAGGACTGTTGCCCTCCTACCGGGCTGAGGCTCAAATCTCGCCACGTATTAATACGTTTTTCAATTTTTGAAATTATATGTACGTTATCCAAAGTTCTTACGGAGAGGAAGGAAATCATCGCGAGAAAACCTGCGCACACCTGCGAAGTGATTCAAAAGTTGTGCGTGAAGTCGTTTAACCCGCGTGAATGACTAAGACTTAAACATTATTTACGGGTAGTTTCTTGCTTGTCGGTAGGGACGTTTAATAAGTTGATGATGGTGACATCAGTTATTTGAGAAATTATCTGGAATGAACAATGGAGGCAAAAAGAAATATATATATTATGTAGGTAGTTGAAAAATGGTTAGTTCAACATTATATTTTTAAATTTTATTTATAAGTAAAAACAAAACTTACAAATAACATGAAAAAAGTGCAATTTCTACACCAGCATCATATACTACAGATTAATAAATACATAGTGAACAGAGAGTGGCAACAACTACTTAAAACACACTGGTTCTACACAAATTGTACGCAAAAGATGAAATGGTGACAATGCTGCGAAAACGTTACATTTAAAGTAAATATCCATACGGTCCAACCAAAGTCGGTTAGTTATTGTCATGTAGCGTATGTAGTGCGGTGATCGCACGAGCGACGTGAGGGAGTAATGTGTGCGGGGCAGGTGGGGCGTGGGCGTGGTGATGTACGAGATGGCGTGCGGGCGGCTGCCGTTCTACAACCGCGACCACGAGGTGCTGTTCTCGCTGATCCTCACGGAGGAGGTGCGGTTCCCGCGCGCGCTGTCCCCGCCGGCGCGCGCCCTGCTGGCCGCGCTCCTCACCAAGGAGCCGGCGCGCAGGCTCGGCGCCGGGCCCGACGACGCGCTCGAGCTCATGCACCATCCCTTCTTCGCGGACGTCAACTGGGCCGACCTCGTCGCCAAGAAGGTACGCCACCACCACGTCACACACACCCACACGATACGCATCTCCACACCCACTCGGCGCCAAGAAGGTACACCCCATGCCACATGCCACACATGGACACGATACACATCTCCACAGGCACTCGTCGCCAAGAAGGTACACCCCATGCCACATGCCACACATTGACACGATACACACCTCTACAGTCACTCATCACCAAAAAGGTTACACTACACAATGTAGTAAACACAGAATGCCACAAGCGAACACGATACACACATATACATCTCTACAATCACTCGACACCAAGGTTACACTACACATGTAAACACCCCATGCCACGAGCGGACATGATACACACATATATGATTCTGGAATCGCAACCAACTGCTGGACGTTCATCTCACCTGTTTTGCGCCAGCTATGCCGGTCATTCGCTTTTCTCATCCAGCCTTCACCAACGGCTGCGTTACAAATCATCCGTCCATCGAAACAAATTACGACTTTATTTTTTGCTTATGACACTCTTCCCAAAAACATCCATATATATATACACAAGCATCATGTAAACATACACCATATATACACACACAAACACAAAAAATATCAATAAAGTACACGTAAACAACGCAAACACACTTTACTACTCCACGTATACATACACGTGCTACATTACTCCTCAGACACACACACATAAAATTTCTCACGATATTTTCCTTCACCGTAAAAGTCCACTACAAATTCATCTTACTAATTTTTTTATCTTATATTAAACTTTTATGGTATGACCCTTAGACCTATGAATATTTTACTGTAAGCCCCTTTAAGGTAGGCTCATGCCCCTCAATGGTATTTCTGTTTTAATATTTCACGAGTATTAGTACAATTTGACAACCCATTTTACATAGGATGTTCAGCCGTTGTTTAGTATCAATATTACAGGCGAATGATTGTTTTAGAAAAAGGGCTTTTTGAGAAGTGAAAAAGGGCAAGATAGAGCATCAAATGATTTTCTGTTCTAAAAATGCTGAAATAATCATGTTTTTAGACGCTCTACAACAAAAGTCATCATGACGATGAAATAGCAAAAAGTACTTGTTGCATGTCAAAACTTCATAATTTGGTAATATTTTCAAGATAATGAAAAAGAGCTAGATTGCCCTTTTCGGTGTAAATCGTTCAAAAAGGAGTTCACCTATACTAAAAAAGTGTTAGATGTAGCCACAAAAGGGCCAAGGCGGCAACACTATATGGCGGTGTATGAGTGTGAGTGTATATGACGTGTGTTGTCAGATCCCGCCGCCGTTCAAGCCGCAGGTGGAGTCGGACATCGACACGCGCTACTTCGACTCGGAGTTCACCGGCGAGTCCGTGGAGCTCACGCCGCCCGAGAGGGACGACACGCTCGCACGCATACAGGAGGAACACTTCCCCCAGTTCTCCTACCAGGTACCCACACATACAGGAGGAACACTTCCCCCAGTTCTCCTACCAGGTACCCACACATACAGGAGGAACACTTCCCCCAGTTCTCCTACCAGGTACCCACACATACAGGAGGAACACTTCCCCCAGTTCTCCTACCAGGTACCCACACATACAGGAGGAACACTTCCCCCAGTTCTCCTACCAGGTACCCACACATACAGGAGGAACACTTCCCCAGTTCTCCTACCAGGTACCCACACATACAGGAGGAACACTTCCCCCAGTTCTCCTACCAGGTACCCACACATACAGGAGGAACACTTCCCCCAGTTCTCCTACCAGGTACCACACACGCACACACACACACGCCAGGGACACTACTCCCACCAGGTACCCGCACACGCCGGGAACACTTTTCTCATATCGCGTACCAGGTACCCACCCACACGGCGACGCATATCCCACCTCGCGTACCATTTACCCACGCACAGGTCGTGCCACGACTTTTGGTATGGAATGTGTGATCTTATGATCAATCATAATTCCGTTTCTTTTGATGTAATAAATTCATTATTGTCATGTTTGGGGCTCAAGCAAATCTTTGTATGTATCAGCGAGTTAATTATTTGTATGTATCAAACTATATTAAAGCTAAATTGTGTATGTGCGCAGGACATGTGTTCGTCGGCGGCGTCGGCGCTGTCGCAGCTGTCGCAGGCGCAGCCGCCGCCCGAGCGACGCCACTAGCGCCGGGGGCCACGGGGGGCACGGGGGCCACGGGGCGGGGGGCACGGGGGCCACGGGGCGGGGGCCACGGGGGCGCCGGCCGGGGGGCGGGCGCCGCGCGACCAGCACGCATGTATTTCCTTTTTGTATATATTAAACTTAGGATACTAATATATACATTGACTTTTATTTCACTACCCCCATCCCTATTACATATCCACTAAGATACGTTAATTATAAATACCTAATCGGAGAAAACTTACACAAATTTCACTTAAGATTTACCAGACAGAGAAAACCATATATACAAATACCATACATTACAAAATTACCTTGGTATTCTTATATCTATATAGATTATATTGCATAAATTAATGTGATACGTATAATTTTATTAATGAAAAAAAAATCATTTTTATGGATACATACCAATGTTTTACTTTACTGAAGAGAAATATTTTTTATCTGCAACTTTACTCCTCGACTATTTGTTATAACACCTAGGAATTTGACATGATCAGGCGTGGCACTGGATCTGGCTGACACAGGCATGTTGTCAGCGCCCTGATCGTCCTGTACACTTTTAAACATAAAAAATCAATCTAGACGAATCCAAAAAGTAAAGATATTTTGCGAAAAGGTGCATGCACCTCAAAAGTTCAGAGTTAGGTCCTTTCCTTTTCGCTTACGCATGTAATATTACAAAGTTTAGTTTCACTCGTTTCTAAACTCTTCCTATAGGCTTCATTCATCATCATCAGCTCATTAAACGTCCCCACCGAGGGGCACGAGCCTACCCGTATAGGGTGATTAGGCCTTAGTCGTCCACGCGGGCCCAGTGCGGATTGGACGACTTCACACACAACCTTCGAATCTCTTCGCAGGCGTGCATGAAGGTTTCCTCACGAAAATTCGAAAATACATTGGTACGTGTCGGGATTTGAACCTCAGCCCTCCCGGTAGGAAGGCGACAGTCCACACCACTGAGCCACCGACGCGCTATAGGCTTCATTATCATCAGATAAAAGACGTCTCCCGATGCGCGGGCCCAATGCGGTTTGGACGACTGGAATCTTCGCAGGCGTGCGCAGGTTTCCTTACGATGTTTTCATTCACCGTAAAAGCGTCGGATAAACGTACATATAATTTCGAAAATTCGAACAGACGATGGGAAGTTGTGGGATTTAAACCTGCATCTTCCAGATTCGAAAGCTAAAGTCCACTCCAATGAGCCTGCGGCGTTCTAAATATCTATAGGCTTATGACAATGGGTCACTGGCTTTTTAAGAGATTGATCCATCAAGGTCGTTGTCGACGGCGCATGCTCGGGCCCAATCTGAGGATGCAAGTGTCCCGCAAAGTTGCGCTACTACACATAACGCTTCTCTTACATATTGATGATATTCTACAGATAAGTGGCATTTAATTTCTAAGCGGTTGACAGCACAGACGATAAGTACTTAAAATAGGTGCCATTCATGCAAATGTTTCCCAGGAAGACTTCTAAAGTGCAAAATTGTTTCTAACTTAGACAATTTTACCAAGTAGTAGCAGCTGCCGAATCCTGTACCCACTAGAGCACGGGGCCAGTTACATAGAAATTAGTCCAATTTAACCCCTTAAAATTTATGTCATGTCTCCTAAATTCCAAAACACTATCACCTGCAGTTGGAATTCTTGGCACCTGACATTTGCCTGGATGTAGAATTCTACAACGTATGTACAAAAGGTAAGTAGCCAACTCTGGAGATGTTTCACCTAGTTTGTTACTTGATTCGTTAAGTCAGACATACAGATTTAGAAATACCTGTCGTGCCAAAATATATGTTTAATGATGACGGCCAAGAGACCGGTTACGTTATACTCGTAGCTAAATCGGAATACATTTATTTCCTACAATGTCCTAGACATTCACTTAAAAATTCTAAGGATTTATAGATTTTAAAAGAGATGAAAAATCTGTAGTGGCATTAATAATTTTGAATTAGTCTCATCACGTACTTGACTGCACTAGTGTGCAAAAAGGCCGCGTGGCGGTAGTTAAGTACCATGTCATTTATGAAAATATTTAAGAGGAGTGAACCCTGCGGTACACCAAACGTACACACAAAGCTCTAGAAGAGTAGCCGTTAACCACCCTTAACGACCCACTTTAGTGAACATATGAATAAAGCCAATCACCAAAAATCTCCAGTGATACTGAAGATCCAAATCGTCTGAACTAAAATATAAAAATTTAAGAAATCCTACGCGATTTATAGTTAAATGGGTCTTGTTGAATGAATCCTCCCTAACCCTATACAATTATATATTTCTTGATCATTTGTGATTTGAAACAGCCAAGCCATACATATTTACTGATATGCAGAATTAGTTGCAAATAAGGGTCGGTAGAATATTTAAATGTTCCATTGTAATCACCCTATTTTGTAGATTAGGTAAGTGTGACGCATATACAACTTAGGTTGGTATAATAATCTAAGGGTGAAATTAAACAACATGTTAGATTCATCATTCGATATATTTCTCGATAAAAAGATAGTAACGGAGCGATGGGTCGGCGCGGACGCCAGGCTCGGCCGGACCCCTACGTAGCGCGGCGCCCGCCGCAGCGGACGATAAACTTTACAAACGTAACAACAGCCGCCGCCCTCGCGCCGGACGTCGGCCGGACAGCCCGGACTCGGGCCGGACACCGCCGGCCACGGCCGACGGGCTTTGAGCGGCCGCACGTCAGCCGCGCACGCTAGCGACAACTCATATTGCGCTACTGACTTCACTAATGAGAAAACTTTTAATAATCCGTGACAATACACAGCATCTTTAGTATTTGTTCACAATATTGTTTTTTGTTATGTGACTTTGCGATTTAATCATACCGTGCTTTAACATTTCCGGAAAATCGGTGGTATTAAATATACTTTATTTTTTTCCAAAAGGAAAGGAAGACGCTCGCAATGCGAGGTACGATCTCGCTAGCGAGGCGAAATGAGTTGAAAATAGTAAAACGCGTGAGTGAACGTGCGGCTAAGTAGCGTGTCGACGGAACGAGACCGACCGGCGAAAACAAAGTGCTATATCCCTAAACTACGATAAAGAAAAAATGAGTATTGACAAGAAGTCGCGCCAGCGCCCGCCGCGGCCGAGGGGGCGTCCGTGGCGCGCTAATATCGAGGCGAACACAATGGTTCCACAGTATCCGCAATGTCCACAGTACCCACAGTGTCCACAATACCCGCAGATCCACAGTGTCCACAATATCCGCAGTATTCACAGTATTCACAGCACCCGCAGTGTGCACGGCACCCGCAGTGTGCACGGCACCCGCAGTGTGCACGGCACCCGCAGTGTGCACGGCACCCGCAGTGTGCACGGCACCCGCAGTGTGCACGGCACCCGCAGTGTGCACGGCACCCGCAGTATCACAATAAGTGTGAGTGGTCAGGCGCGTGCCCGCTGGGGGGGACGCGCTCGGTCCGCGCGCCGCCGCTCCTGCAACACGATACCCGCTTCAGACCCTTGGTCTCGCCTGCGCACCATAATTATATAGGCAACTAAAATTTACTACTCTTAAAAAACAAATACAACCTTGCATCAAGATTGTCTAACAATTCTATCGCTTTTACTTCAGAGTATCTACTATGATACTATCATGACAACCTTTTTTTAAATTGTCTATTCTTAAAGATATAAAAGACTTGGGCGTAAGGGTGCTACATATGCATTATTTATTATTCTCTAAAATGTTTACACGTATTAAATGTGATTTCCACCTTTTACTACTGTAGCAGCCATAACGTCCTATGCTTGATAGAGGCCTTGTCAAATGACCATCATTGAGTCCTTTCAGACCAAAGTTACTCTTAAACTCAATATCGATGAAGTTTTATTAATTATATACCTACATATGCATTTTTCTAAATATTTTTTATAAACTTAAAATATTATACTTGTGATGAATACCTAAGAGGAATGGCGCAAAAGTAAAATTTGTAGGTTACTCCTTCTTACCTGTTTCTTTCGATACAGCTAGGGTACCTTTGGTATATCAGTTATGTTTTATTTTCGGGCCTTTGGAGTACGTAAGATCGAAATTAATGTACGGGTAAGGTACACCTTTAAATGATAGTTGATAGAATTTGATAGAGAAAATATATTGATATATTGATAATTAAACTTATGATATAAAATGATATGGTAATGAGTTCGTGCGCGATGCGGATCGGTGACGTACTGCCTTTGATATGACCTAAATTATTTCACGTGGCGTAAAATGCTTATAGGCCAAAACTGTACGAGTGAGCTCGTTCAATTAATGTTTCGTAAGGTTAGTCAATTGGAGGTTATTATTTATGTAATTTTTAATATTAATATGAACTCAATTACAGAATTTACACTCTCACCTGCCACACAGAACTTGACAGTGTAAATAAATATGTAAGAATAGAATTAAAATGTGGTTTAGGTAATAAAATAATATGCGTACAGAGTAGGTAGCAAGTAAAGGGTTAGGGTTAGGGCTAGCGACCTGTGGGGGGCGCGCGGGCGGCGGCTACAGGTCGCGGCGGCGCTCGGGCTCCTCCGGCGCCGCCGGCGCCAGCCCCTTGCTGCGCGCCTGCACAACAACACACGCCTTACTCCATTGCCTCATACTTCACGAGGGCACTAGTGCAGAACCTTCACCGATGGGCCTGTGCACAAGATTAGTTTTAGAACCGCGGAAAATGCTATTTTCCAACCGCCATACTCTACCCACACGGTGAGTCTTCTTCCTGTACCAGTTTTAGTAGAATATATGTACTACTTCTGTCTTACATCTAGATTTACTTTTTTCAAATTAAACATTTTATAAGTGACTTCTGGTATACCAATAGTCCTCTTGAGAACACTTAATAGATTACCATGACAAATGTTGGCGCATCCTTGTAGATATCGCTGAGGCTTTTGACATTGTCTCTATTATATGTGCCTATAATGTCCACTGAATTCTGATAATTTAATCTGGATATTTATGTTATTAGAACATTTTGTTTTTATACGAGTAGCCCGTATCAACGAGGTTCAGGTGCAAGGATGATTTTATTAGTATGGAGGTTTCTATGGTTTATGGAGTACCACAAGGAAGGTTTCTATGCCCGATCATAGGGTTCGGTTCATAGGTACTATTATTAACTGTGCATATTTTATTTTATGTATTGCCCTGTTTTTAAGATTTGTACTTGGATGGCATTCCGTGCATCGCAATAAGGATATATTCGGTTCTTGTATAAAATTACACTTGAAACTGACTGTTGTAAAATTAGATAAGTGTTAAGTGTACTTATCTGAGCTTTTGTTGAATGTATTGCAGTGAATGCAGTGTGAGAGTGTGACTGTGCGGTACCTTGGAGCGTCGCTTCCTTGCGGCGGCGTTGGCGTCGGGGGCGCGCGCCTCGGGCTCGGGCTCGGCGCCCAGCCGCGTCGCCAGCAGCGTCAGCAGCTCCTCCACGCGACCCAACTAACAAATGTTTTAACTCGCACTTAGTTGGCTATTACAATCAACACAAACATTATCGGAAACCATATAAGCTTAAGCATTATTTATTTTAAAAGCGTTCATTATTTTCACACTCATTTATGTTTAATTATGAATTAAAAAGCATCAAGAGGCGGGAATTGACGATTTAAAAACAGTGAACCTTTTGCTGAAGTCGCTGCACCTCGTTGCGCACATCGCGCCGTAGCTCGGCGAGCGCCGCGTCGTGCGTGGACACGGCCGTAGCGGCGGGCGCCGGCGCGGGGGCGGGGGCCGGGGCCGGGCTGGGGGCGGGCGCGGGGGCCGGGGGTAGGGCGGGGGCGTTGGCGGGCGCGCGGGTCGCCTGTCGTCGAGCTCCTCCTCGATGGTGTCCTGCCGCGTGGAGGCGAGCGCGCCGGTAGTTCTCGCTTTCGCAAACTGCGCCTTCAGCGCCGCCGCGCCCGAGCTGCCGCCCGCCTCGCCGCCGCCCGTCGCGCCGCTGCCACTACTGCAAGTTATCCAAACTAAGTGAGTAATTATGTGACGTTGTTATGCAACATTATAACCAAACCATCCAATTAGGCCGTTATAGCTTTGTGAAACTAGTAGAAAGATTCCATTGGGTTGAGCCAATCCAATCAATAATTCCGTAATTTTTAAAGGCAAGAAAGTTGAAATGTCTTTCTACCAATCCTAACATATGTTGTTGACACTGTTTTTTGCATTGGTTTATAAATTTAAAGTCACTCAATGGGCAATGAAACGAGCTACTCGTATGCTTGGGATAATAACTTTTAGAGATAAAATCAGAAATGAAGTTATCCGGAAAAAAATTGACAAAGCTCGCCAAATCAGTCAATCGAAGTAGAAGTGAGCCAGCGGATGGACCGGGAACTCGTTAAAGGAACAAAAAGAAGGTGGAGCACCGGGCGCAAAGTGGGGAAAACAAGAAAACGTAATGAAGAAGGTCGTGTGTAACCTGAGCAGCGCGTGCGAGGCGTGCAGCGGCGGCGCGGGGCGGTCGCGGGCGCTGAGCGAGCGCGCGAAGGCGGCGCGCGGGGGCTCCGCCGCGCCCGCGTCCAGCGAGCCCCGCCCGCCCCCGCCCCCGCCCGACACCAGCCGCCCCCACTTGGCGCGCGCGGGCGCGGGGCGGGCGCGGCGCGGCGGGGCGGCGGTCGGCGCGCTCGGCGTCGGGGGCGGGCGCGCGCGCCCCGCCGCGCCACGGAGCGCTCGCGCGGAAGCGGCTGAATATCTCCGCACGAGGTCCTGCGCCCTCCAGCTGCGGCCCGCTTGCGCCGCTCATCAGCTCGCTCGCGCCGCACGTCCCACCTGCGGACCGACACTTGCCTCAAATCCTCCTCCCCCGACACANTTGTTGAATGTATTGCAGTGAATGCAGTGTGAGAGTGACTGTGCGGTACCTTGGAGCGTCGCTTCCTTGCGCGCGTTGTCGGGGGCGCGCGCCTCGGGCTCGCTCGGCGCCCAGCCGCGTCGCCAGCAGCTCAGCAGCTCCTCCACGCGACCCAACTAACAATTTTTAACTCGCACTTAGTTGGCTATTACAATCAACACAAACATTATCGGAAACCATATAAGCTTAAGCATTATTTATTTTAAAAGCGTTCATTATTTTCACACTCATTTATGTTAATTATGAATTAAAAAGCATCAAGAGCGGGAATTGACGATAAAAACAGTGAACCTTTGCTGAAGTCCTGCACCTCGTTGCGCACATCGCGCCGTAGCTCGGCGAGCGCCGCGTCGTGCGTGGACACGGCCGTAGCCGGGCGCCGGCGGGGCGGGGCGGGCGCGGGGCCGGGGTAGGCGGGCGCGCGCGCCTGTCGTCGAGCTCCTCCTCGATGGTGTCCTCCGCGTGGAGGCGAGCGCGCCGGTAGTTCTCGCTTTCGCAAACTGCGCCTTCAGCGCCGCCGCGCCCGAGCTGCCCCCGCCTCGCCGCCGCCCGTCGCGCCGCTGCCACTACTGCAAGTTATCCAAACTAGTGAGTAATTATGTGACGTTGTTATGCAACATTATAACCAAACCATCCAATTAGGCCGTTATAGCTTTGTGAAACTAGTGAAAGATTCCATTGGGTTGAGCCAATCCAATCATAATTCCGTAATTTTTAAAGCAAGAAAGTTGAAATGTCTTTCTACCAATCCTAACATATTGTTGACACTGTTTTTGCATTGGTTTATAAATTTAAAGTCACTCAATGGGCAATGAACGAGCTACTATGCTTGGGATAATAACTTTTAGAGATAAAATCAGAAATGAAGTTATCCGGAAAAAAATTGACAAAGCTCGCCAAATCAGTCAATCGAAGTAGAAGTGAGCCAGCGGATGGACGGGAACTCGTTAAAGGAACAAAAAGAAGGTGGAGCACCGGCGCAAAGTGGGGAAAACAAGAAAACGTAATGAAGAAGTCGTGTGTAACCTGAGCAGCGCGTGCGAGGCGTGCAGCGGCGCGCGGGCGGTCGCGGGCGCTGAGCGAGCGCGCGAAGGCGGCGCGCGGGGCTCCGCCGCGCCCGCGTCCAGCAGCCGCCCCGCCCCCGCCCGACACCACCGCCCCCACTTGGCGCGCGCGGCGCGGGCGGGCGCGGGCGCGGGCGGCGGGCGGGGTCGGCGCGCTCGGCGTCGGGGGCGGGCGCGCGCGCCGGCGCCGCGGCCACGGAGCGCTCGCGCCGGAAGCGGCTGAATATCTTCCGCACGAGGTGGTCCTGCGCCTGCTCCAGCTGCGGCTCGCGCTTGCGCCGCTCCATCAGCTCGCGCTCGCGCCGCACGTCCGCCACCTGCGGACCGGACACTGCGCTCAATCCTCCTCCCCCGACACATACACAGGTTACGAGTTAGGCCGAATACGTCATGCGCAAGGCCACAGGCGAGCCGTGGTCCTTCCGCAAGGATGATTTCCGAATCGACTTAGAACTGTCTAATCATACGAGCTATCTAATAATCATGCAGATCCCTGATTAAGGGTTAACAGATTTCTACGACTCTGCATTAACACATTCTGACCGCCCCATCTGGAAACTTTTTACCGACAACAAACGACCACAGCTTTCGCTTGGCTGATTGGCTGACTTCACGCACAACCTTTGTATCTCTTCACAGGCGTGCGCAAGTTTCCTCACGATGTTTTAATAACGTACATATAATTTAACAGTCTACAACATTGAGCCACCGACGCTTTCATAAATTCTTGATCGCATAGATTCATGATAAAAGAATACGGTTACCTTACGAAATATGAGGCGATGCCTAAGGTTGTAGGTGAGCGTGAGGTTCCTGGCGAAGCTGTTGGCGAAGGCCTGGTAGAAATCGAGCACCTCGAGCAGGCGGTCGCGCTTGATGGTGTGCAGGTCGCAGTAGGTGAGCGCGCGCACGTTGGCCGCTGACTGGCCCACGGCGCTGTCCTTCCAGAACGAGTCGCCGAACACGTCGCCCTTGCCTGACACATATTCATACTATGTTCTTTATCTGAACCTAACAGGAATACCTGCATTTAGTTACTTATCGGATATAAATTGCACTTATTTTCTTAGATTATTTAACAAACCTATCAACCTATTTAACTTATCGCGGTCAATTTATTTTTAGCTTTTCGTATTCACCTCAGAAGAAATTGAAAATTACATTATTAATTGAAGAGATCGAAACTATAACCTACAATGCTGGTCATGTGCGATCCGTCCGTGTTTTCAGTAAAACCTATCTCTTGTATGCACACTTCATTGTTGTAGAGCAATTGTTACTAGTATTTCTATGAGTATGTATGAAACGTTAGGTGGTGGAGCGAGCGTGTGGCGTTACCGAGTATGGCGACGACCTCGTCGTCCTGTATGACCTCGAGGCTGCCGGTGACGATGAAGCAGAGCGAGTCGATGGACTCGCCGGTGTGGTAGAGCAGGTCGCCGGGCGCCGAGTGCGACATGTGGAAGTGCATGGCGAGCGCGCGCAGGCAGCCGTCCGACGCCAGCCGGAACGCCGGGTGCTCGTTGAACACCTTGCGGTTCAGGTGCACGCAGATGTCCGCCTTCATGTCTTTCGGGCAGTAGTTCAGCACCTGGCATACACAAAACCGCCACCGGCACATGGTTAACAGTCGTAGTCGTTCTTCACACAAACTGTCTAGGTAATTACTTTTAATTCAACAAGTTCAATAGTCGATTAATTTTGTTTTCTATTAAAATTCTTAAAAATTGTACGCAATGTTTATTACATTCGATGAGACAGAGACATGCAATATTGTGTGCGGCGCATACAATTTAACTCATTACAAACTCAATGCGAACAGTACCTACAGGTAAAATTTGTTTTTTTCGACCCACACAAATAAAATAAACACCTTATGCTTTCTATTCAATGCACCGTTAAACGGCCATGAAGAATGATTACACTTTATAATACGTAGGTATAGAGTAGCACAGCATGGATACCTTGTCAGTGTCGAGCCCCTTAGTCATGGCCCAGGTGGAGACGACGTAATCCATGACGCGCTCGCTGAGCGCCTTGGGCACCTCGTGCAGCTTCATGAACTCGCGCACGTTGTTCAGCATGTCGTGGTACTTGGCCGTAGCCGAGGTCATCTGCTGGATGATGGTGGTGACGTGGCCGAAGATGGTGGCGTACAGCAGCGCTGCGACACCACGAGCCGTCAGCACCGGACGCGACCCCGGTGCTGCCAGTGCCTCATGCCTACTCACAACACTATGCACCTCCCATCCCTTTGATCTATTGTATAGCTTTTATAATGACGTATTTGTTATAAACTGTCCTTGCTGTGGAGGATTTTTTTTATTCTCAACAACTAATTTATCTACTAACTGAAACTATTTGAGGTTCATAATTGCTTACTTCAATGTTTACGAGTACCTACCTACAATAAGTACCTATTTAAATATATTTTGCTATCAATTCGACTTTATTAGGATTTGTAGGTATGCAACAAAATTGATCCTACGGTTTTCGTAAACCTTGAACTTATCATTTGTAAATAAACACTAAAAATTATAAACTTAGCCCAAGTAACCTCTCAACATAATTAGGGTTATCTGTTCCAAACCACATAAAATGTAAACTACAGTAGGTACCTGTAAAATTCTAATTAAAACCTTTGTGTTAAATTTAAATAAGGTGAGCCATGATTAGATACTTCACAGAATGTGTTGTGGGTTGCAATCTTAACATATAAGTCTTATTACATACATGTAACACAAAGGGTGCCACTTAAAACAATATAATCAAGTTTACGAGTATATACCATAGCTTTGAAATATATTTTTTGTGACCTATGTTAAAAAATCGCGTATGCCTACACACAATACTTAATCTAAACATTGTGATTGCAAATCATCGGGGCCAAAATGGCAATTTGTAAATGCAGATGTGACACAAATGTAGGAAACTTTACAATGTAGCGATAGTGTGAGTGTTAGCGCTCTCTACTGTGTACCAGACACTTGCCACTCGGGACCTGTGTGGGCCTGCACGGGGGGAGGGGGGAAGGGAGCAAACAAATATACTCACATACACAACGAAACAATGTCCAGCTTCGTAGGTCTTACATACGTCAAGGGAAATACATTTAAAAGCATACGACTTATCAACAAGCAGTTTTCACAATCAACCGAACAGTCCACAGTTCCAGAATGGTTCCCACAAGGTTTAAAGGATTTGGACATAATATAGTTCCATAGTTAAATCGGTTTTAAAATAAATCACTAATCACTTTAATATATAAGCACCTGTAGACATCATAACTATATTGTCATGATACTGTCAGCCAATGGAAGGTCAGGAATAAAGTATAAACAATAACTAAGAGAAAACAAACCATTTGTAACAACATAAATTTGCATTAAGGAATTGATAAGTTATGTATTTAATCAACAGTTTACGGTTGTTTAGTTTTAAATTGTTCGCATAGTTTAAGGTTATGCTCAGGTTTAGCGTGTGAACTGCTTGGAAACTCTTTTAATCGCATTTTCCTTTTCAGTTTGTGATCCAACGTAAACTAAAGACATTTTAACCCTGTGTAAAAGTCGCGCAGGCGCCGTGCGACACACCGTGCGACATCTGGCGACAAACCAAACACAAGTGCTGGGGGGGAATGTGAGGGAGGGTGGAGAGGGAAAGGAGGGGCGCGGTCCCCCCGCGGCCGGGGGGCTATGGGGGGCACGCGCCGTGCTCCGGCTAATAACAGAAGAGTTCCGGCACCTGCGACAATCATCATGCAGATGGTGAAGATCTTCTCGTTATCGGTCTCGGCGGCCACGTTGCCGAAGCCCACTGAGGTCATGCAGGTCATGGTGAAGTAGAGCGCGGTGACGTACATGGTCTTGCGCGAGGGCCCGTTGACGAGCTCGGGCCCGTCCGACTCGTTGGACCACACGTACGAGTAGGGCGTCTGCGTGACGTTGGCCAGCTTCCAGAGCCAGGAGTACTGCAGGCCGGAGTCGGCGTCGGAGCGGCCGATGCTGTACCACACGCAGGCGAGCCAGTGCGCCACCAGCATGTAGAAGCACAGCAGCAGGATGAGCATGGCGGCGCCGTACTCCAGGTACCGGTCCAGCTTGCGCACCACGCGACCCAGCCGCAGCAGACGCACCACCTTCAGCGCGCTGAACAGGCTGCCGATGCCCTGCAACGCAACCGCGCCAAAACTTTCTTTCATCTTTACTTTGACTCGCTCAATGGACATATCGCAAATCCCAGCAGAGCATAGTTTAGCGTACCCACAACGAGCAGACAAGGTAAGCTTGAGTCCTGGAGGCCTATTTTGTATGTGGCCTTCAAATTAAGTGAAGATAAAAGTCATAATTCTGAGTATAGGCCAGAAACCAAAGCAAAATAAGGTAAAGCGATTTTATTTTCAAAACAGGGAAATCATAAATAAGATAAGCACAGAAATCACTCACGTCTTCATCGTGGTCGAAGGCGTTGAACACGTCGTAGGGCAGACACGACAGCAGGTCGATGAGGAACCACGACTTGAAGTAGTTTTTGCGTATGACCTTAGGGTCACTGACCACCTCCCCACCGGGGCCTACGAATGTCGTGTGAAAGTTCAGCACAATATCGATAAAAAACACAACGTCGACGATGGAGTCGATGACGAGCAGCGACACGTCCTCGCTGGTCTTGTTCTTGAAGGCGACGTTGTAGGGCACCATGATGGCGGTGTAGAAGGTGAGGCACAGGATGATCCAGTCCCAGATGGCCTTGAAGGCGCAGTAGTGCAGCAGGATGTGCGGCGGCGTCTTGGGCGCCTCCTGTCGGTACTGCGGCAGCACGTCGCCCGACAGCGACATCACCTGACACACACAACATTTACTCGACACATACCGATTGGCATATTAACATAAGGTAGGTACCACTGCAGTGCCAGTTATCATCCCTTCAAACACGTGTGTTTTGAATTTTGTGTTTCGGGATGAGGGCATCTAGTAAAATTACCGGGAATAAGAGATTTAACATCCACCGAGCCCAGGGTGGTATTAACGGTGATTAGTTACAGTGTTCTGATAGCATATTCCACCAATACTGTTCTGTCATGGTTAGGCGTAACACTCACCATCAGGTAAGAGCACTGGCCGTTAGAATCTTATTTGAATGTAAGTACAACACCGAACCGTACGTACGAATGTATCAAAGATGATCTTTGTAGTGTACTATACTAACAACTATGCAATATACATGCTTAAATAGTGAGAGTGTGCCATTTACAGTATAGTTTACACATATAGTATTTGCAAAGTGCGCCAGGCAAGTTTACATAACAGTTTGACAACATTACTTTGGCAAGTGTTCACTACTCACAGACAGATATTACCTACAATTAGGCAACACAGAAAGTCAAATGACTGTTTCACAATTTGGTAGGTAAGCAGAAGGACATCATTATTTAAACTCTAATAATACATCCAATACTGAAAAATAACCTTTACCATAATAAGACTAAAAGCACACAATTTACAGGGACATTAATTACAGGAATTTATAGGGACCCGGCCGCGCTTTAGGTAATGTTCCTCAATTGTGACTCGACTTACCAACAAATATGCTATGGGTCTGTTACTTGAAATTTTAATTCCACGGTTCCATCTGTCAAGTAATGTCATGGCAATACTGTTGTAAAATAGGGACAAATTCGAAACAGTGTCTTTTAGCCTTTGTGGTAGTGAGTGAGGCAGTGTCAGGGTGCCGGGGAGGCGGTAGGAGGTAGGTGCAGTGTGTGTGCGTGCGTAGACGGCGAGGGGTACGGACATGCGCGAGGTGGCTCTGCCGCGCCGGCTCCTTCAGCGCCGGCAGCGCCGATACCAGCACCGACCGCGACCGCGTCACGCTGCGCGCCAGCTTCGCGAACTTCGACAGACCTGACACACACCACATTGTTACAATACGCTTAAGCGCTTATATGCTAAAACACTAACGTTAACACTATTAGCCAACGTCAAAATTAAATAGGACCTTGGATATCATACATTATAGCAATAGCACTAATGTTAAGGGTAACTAGACATGTGCGTTATCAGCTATTTCTGGCAACCGCTACATAACCGTGATTTGGTTTTAATAACGATACTGGTAACCGTTGCCGGATATTGGTATCTGAGCCCGCCGGGTTTATTCTAGTTAGTTGCTGCGGAGACATGACTAAGGATAACGCCTGACTACCTAAATAACCGCTAATAGTTTATATTTCTAAACTGCTTTTAGGACAAGTAAAAAAAAACTGTTAGCAATTTATAAGACGTAAGCGTAGACAGGCAACCTTAGCAAGTTATGTAGATATTGGCATGTACAATTTAGTCATTTTTAAGGATAAAGAGAATATGAGAAAAACGAAACGGATTTTACACGAACAAATCAAAAAGTTCTAAGACAGCGTGCAGTTGAAATCTAATTATTTATGACATGACCCCTACATTTTAGAACCATTAGCGACAATCTCTATAATATTTTCATAACAAATGCCACCGACAATTTAGTAGGGGTACCTAAACCCCTATAAAAAAGCCATGCCAAAGCACTGATAGTCATATAATAATTTTTAGGTACATATGTGCAGGTTACTTTCCTAGAGATCGCAATCATAGTAAAACTCGTATCGTGTTTTAAACTATTAAACATATTTATATTGCTTTGTAACCTTTAACGTGGACAACTGGACATAGTAAAGCTACCTAGTGAAGTGTAGTGGACGACGGACGATGTGGGTATTCAAATTCAGGATATCTCCGATTGAGTTTATGCATCATTTAATTTTGCATAATGATCAACAGTTTAACTATCTTTAATGATCGAAGTAAAGAGTTTAGATGGCAGCTTGATTTAATAAAGAAAGAAAGAAAGAATTAAAAAAATATATGCTTCTATATTATACCTTGCTCATGACTCTATGGTTCCTACTCTACAAGAACAAAATCGGTGCTTATTTTAAGCCTAAACTGGATATAAGGTTGATTCCGGATGTATTATTGTTATGTGTAGTGATTTATTCTAAATTATATCGTGTTAGTATCGTTTCATGGTCGTGTTTGGCATGTCCGGCGTCGGTTGTATGTGAGGCATGTGCAGCGCACCCGGCGCGCCTCGTGCCCGCCACAAACGGGAAACTCTACAAGTGACACTAATACTGGAAGTGCCGACGCTGTCGCACCAAAAATATTGACCTTTCACATATCACATAAACGTTACGTTACACTTAACCAAACATAATGTAATCCTAAAATTGATTTGACGACCTATTTGGTGTTGCGGTTGAGAGGTCGGCCGCAACACCAAGGGTTCCGGGTTCGATCCCCGGGCAATACAAACATTTGTGTGCATGAACATGTCTGTTTGTTATGGTCTGGGTGTTTTCTATGTATAATATGTATGTATTTACAAAAAAAAGTATATATGTATGTTTATCCGTTGTTTAGTACCCATAATACAGGCTTCACGCTTAACTTGGGGCTAGATGGCGCTGTGTGAATGTCAGTGGATATTTATTTATTTATTTAAAATAGGGCAAGATTGTCGACATGAAGGATTGTACCACTGACATTTTTATTGAAGACATCTTGAACTATGTTTTCATATCCCCCTTGAAAAACCATTAACAATCGATGCTACGTTTTGTCAAGTTATAATAAATTAATGAAACTAAATTGAAATTGCATTGGATTTTTTGGATCAGCGTCCTCTCTATCCATCTCAGATATCACTGCTGTTTAACACTATACAGATTTAATGTCAAATGCTAACCTATGGAATTTAATAAAATATATATGAGCAACTTAAGTGGTTGAAAGAAGCTCAAAGTTGAATACCACGGTAATAGGTGGCGGCCCCAGACAGCGAGACAGTTGTCGGTTTTACGTGTAGTTGCGGGTGTCGAGGCGAGCTACTTTCTGTTAATTGTAGGTTCAGGTGAGGCTTCGATCTAACTTTAAATTGTTTTTGACCGTGAACTCAATCCAAAACTCACAGCCAAAACCAGATTCATAGTATTCTATAGGGAAGTATGCAACTAATAGGGCAAACCAATAATGGTGTCAATCCTGTTTTTTTCTTCTTATACTTCAACATATAACTATATATAATGGATTATAAGAGACAAATTGAAGCGAAGTGTACGAATATAGCTTAAGTATTTTATTTAGCCGTCTGTAAATATAAAGATAACGCAAAATCCCATTTCAAATTTGCATAATCCTAAAATGGAAAAATACTAGAAATTTCAGCAATCAATTAAACTAATACCAAATATGGTAACAATAACTGATTAAAATAACCACAGATTACTCTGACAGATGATTAATTATTTATGAAAGTAATAAAAACAAACAAAAAACTGGCTCGGATACATCAGAAAAATACCAATACTTCGTCCATAATACAAGCATGGGCCGGCATATTCTACGAGAAAACTCGTAGTCGGCGCCACGCTACAGTACCGCTCTACGAGTTTTCACGTAGCATCAGGCATGTAGCAAAGTAGCCAGTAAATCTACGGTTACAAAGCATAGCGCGCTAATTCTATACTCGCGTGCAAGTAAATCGACTCAAGCCTAATTACTAGGCTTTAATTATGTAAACCATTATATAGAGGTAAAATAAGTCATTTTTTAGTTATATCACTTTTTATGCGCACTTGAGGCTTGAGTCGATTTACTTGCACGCGAGTTTATATACAAAATTATTAATTTAATACAAAACCGAATGATTCTAATTAGGCTTACGAAAAACAATTTTACGTAGTTCAAAACGCAATGTAAAAAGGTCTTCAATTAAATAAAACTCTTTTGTTTCATCTGCCAGCTGGCGGTTTTAACATTAAAACCATGTCAGAAGACCTAAGGCTTTTTATTTGGGTATACCCACATGGGTAATGTAGAGTGCGGCTGCAAATATAATGTGATAAGATTGTGTTGTGCTTGCCTCCCTTGGGGTCGTCGGCGTCGATGGGCTGCTTGAGCGCGGTGATGTCGCGGAAGGTGAGCAGGAACAGCACCACCAGCTCGCGCTCGTTGCGGATCGGCGCCACCTGCACCAGCAGCCACAGCGGCGTACCTACACACACACACACACATGGACTACACGTCTTACCGATTACAATTATGTACTTTGTCTAAAGGTGCCAGATAAGGGCTAGATGGCGTAACAGATACTTTGGTTGGAGATCGTACGCGTCAACCAACCATCGAATTGCTCAATTGTCGGATGGGTGACCTAAAAACATTATACGTATCGTGTTTATATATTACACCCCCAAGTTTTACCTTCATTCCTAATTTCGACCCCAAGTAAGATCCCTAATAAAATGCCTCACCTCACTCAAGCATCGCGGTATCGTAGCGTAGTCGATAAAGAACGGTTCGCAGTCAACCGAATCTATATATATCTAAATGTACAAATACAACAAAAAAGTGTGTTAAGATTTTTTTATTTCAAATATCTCGCAAACAAGCCAATCCATGGTGAAAAGTAGTTGCAATCAATATCTTCTTCACAAAACAAAAAGTTCACCTGCGTGGTTCCATTAGCGTTAATTTTGAACAGGACCCCACAGAAATAAAAAAATACATTTCGCTGCAGTCGAAAATGATTTAATTATAGGGAGAATATTATGAAGGTGGCCGACAAACGCGTCCCCGTGGGGGTGGCGGGGTGGCCTTGGGGTGCTGCGGAGTGCGGCCACCACCTGGACACCCACAGTGCTCGATACCTACATCCGACGGCGGTATCGAACGCATCCACCAAGATTGCTTAACATTATTAACAACCGCCAGCGGGCTCATTCAGCACACGGTTTATTCAGTTTATGTTGATTTCGAACTTTTTATTTCTAAATTGAACAAATAAACCCATATCTGCAGCGAAAGGCGCATAAACAATGGGCCGGTAAACAATAAAACGAAATGAAATAGCCGCCGCAAACATGAATGTAATTAGAGGTCCAGCCCGAGCGGTGTGTGACCTGCGCGCGTTCAATATGCCGCGACACGGCCGCGCGCCCGCTACATATGAACAATTTGTTTTATTGCTGCAAACGCTGCTCAGTCCCGTGCAAGTTACTCATTAACGTCACTCACATAAATGCAGTTAATATGAGACTGCATTCAAATATTTCAGCAACCAGGCGTGCAGGGTTTGAAGTATTAGCATCCTTAAGCAACCGCAAATATTTGTGTAATTACATACAATATTTATATAAAATCATTAATTTGTATTTATTTCATTATGTATATTATTTATCTGATAGATACTGTTACTATACGGCGTTGGCGCAGGCTGTTGCGTTCTCTTTTGCACCCGGTGCAACCGGAAGATCAGTGTCGCGGTGCTTACTAAGTACCTCGACATAAAGCTGAGCACCTTTCAGTGTCCTTACTGTAATTTAGACTAAGAACTTTGTATGTGTTTGGCACTGAATAAATGATTTTATTATTATTATTATTTATTATTAATTTATCATCTAGTTCTCGGAGTCTATTAACTCACTTCTGAGAATCTGCTAATGTATGTGACACCCCGCTTCATAAACTGATTAAGAGCATTCGGCTTACAATGACCGGTGCACTGGATCTGACATGGTTCAACCGGGACATGACTAGTTTTAGACGCTGCCCTCATCTATTCCAATAGGGAACATGCAAATGTAATATAAATGAATATTTTGATATTAAAATGTTAAAATAACATAAAAGTAGGGACACCGTAAGGTTTATATTTTAATTTACGCTGTTTTTTTAAAAATAATTACGAATTGAAATTACTTGAAACGGAACGTAAATTTAAACACCAATCACTGTCATTTACGTCATCTATGTATGACATATTATTTTGACGTTAAAGATTTAGTAAAAAGTGAACATTAAAACGATAAAACCGGCATTTTTCGAATAAAAATGAAATTTAGGACTGTAAAAGCAGTCTCCAGGAAACTACCAAAGTTAATATTAACATGGTTGTAATTTATTTTTGTCGGAAGTGAGTTTTACAAACCGCAATTAGCCTGATGCGAAATATGGACTTTTTACGGTACTTTATTGAAATATCAAAGCATAATGTCTACTGATAATCTAGAAATGATTGTTTTTCATCACCAAACATCAAAATGAAAGTAGTGAGCAAAAAGGAAAGGTTATATTTTAACTCATCACAGTGTGAACAGAAATTGCTTGGAAAAGGCTGTCCCGAGGATTTCCACGTGGAACTGCCTTGTGCAGTCCTCATCCATGGCACTTACACTACACTCTAAAGATGAACCAGGAACAAAGAAGAAATAATAATAATTTCCTTTGTTTTAAAAAATCATTATTTTATATATCAAAATTGTGTAAGTTTGTATGTTTTTGTGACTGTAATATAATAAATCAATATTAAACTTGGTGTATTTTCAATTATTTACTTACAAGAATTTTACATTTTTTTATTATTGGTGATTCAGGTGTCAAAGGTATTATTCTGTTTTAGCATTCAAAAATATAGGGTATGAGCATCTCTATTCACAAAGATTTTAAACTTTTTAACATGATTCCTTTTATCTTTGCAATAAATAGTTATAGACAACTTTGTTATTGTATTTGTATTAGGTACGTAAATATGTTTGTTTTTCATACAAGCAGATGAAGAATAACAAGTATATCCTAACATCATAGTCGTCTTCACCGCATCGACAAATAGTTTGAGGAATAATTCATTCGTCTTCAAAGCTCGAAATCTCTTTTATCCTGGTTTTGTGTCAGTCAAAAACAATATAATAGTTATTAGATGAACACATTGGCACAAAGTATGGTCAACGCAGCTTTTTTTCCGGAGTATCAATTCATTAAATCTATATATTAGCAGTTATTTAAAATTCTTATAAATTAGGTCTCGACAGTCGAGAAAAAATGCAAAAGTATGAAAGTTCTTGAAGAAAGGAGGTACATTCACATATTTGACGTCAAACGTCACGCCAGCCCGTTTTGGCGCGAAATCTGAAATTGTCAATTTCAAACCGTATTTTTATGCAGAAAATGACAGTTTTTTGATTTTTAAATATACTTCTATTCCAAATGTAGTTCTCTAAAATAAACACAAATATAAAATTTGTGCATCTTCCCTATTGACTGTTCCACATACTTGACACGATCAGTTATTAGTGAGTATTACTTGCAATACTGGGGGTAGGAGTGTACGGACTTTTTGGATTATTACCGGACAGTAAGACTATGGCTAAAACAAAAATGTCATTCGACTTTAAGTTTTACCAAGCTGCAAAAATTTAGAAGCGCGCTACTTCGAATCGGATTTTGTTAGCGCTTTTGATGACTTAGTGTGGGGAGCCTGTTCCTATATTTCCTTTCAAAGCCCGCTAACGACGCTGTTACCATCAGGTGAATCGTTAGCTTGCCTATGAAATAATAAAGGATACGTACGGTTCTTCTTGTAGAGCAGTATCTCGAACTGGTCGGCGAGGTGGTGGTCGAGCGAGCGGTCCACGCGCTCCACCGCCTCCTTCTCCGTCAGCTCGCCGTACATCCACGTGCACCTGCCACACACGGACCTTGTGACGGCTCACACCCTCGACACACTCAACCTTCACCACTCATGCAATGGATATTATGTCTATACACTATTTACTCAACTATATTAGATTGTCGAGGAGCACCTAAATCCTAAAGAGGAATGCATAACAATTATTGAATCTAGATAAAAGTCACATTGATGAACAATCCGATCGTCCCTGTTGTAAGACATTTTAAATGCACTTATGCCACACTGCATTCCACTACTGATGAACTTCTTCTATATACTCGTATTAAAACCTGTTAATTGGCAGACAATTAATAAGATGGGACGATGACCTCAATTAACAGCTGGTCACCAATGGACAAGGCTAGCGCGAGATAGAATCCAGTGGAAGTCATTAAAGGAGGCCTATGCCAAGTGGCACACTGAACTGCGGGACATCTTATGAATATTCAAACTTATTCTACAATGTATAGCTTTGTAGTTCAGAATAAAAAGGCTTATTATTATCATTATAATTGGCAGACATATTCCATTAGACGTAGGAGCAATTATCTATCAAATTACTATAAGTTAGACTTAAAGTAAAAATACACATATGTGTATTCTAGGTGTGTATTTGTGTCCAGGGGGCTCAGCGCCATCTCCCTAAATATCATTACAAAAATAAAGTACTAATATGCAGACTTATCATTATAGTAGTAGTGTTTTAAGAGATGGCAGCAACCCCCCAGTAATATGTTTGAGGTAGTTCGATGAATATCATGGAACAGTCATAGAGGAGGTCCAACCAAAGTAGTTGCTATACTTTAGTTGAGCCTCCTCCACTAAAGTCGACGGCAATTAAATGTAACAGTGCTGTGTATAATTTGACCAATGTATATACATACATACATATTACATAATTTATCCTATAAAATCTTTTGCATTAACTATTTTTTTAAATTATCACATTGTTTTTTATAATTTAAGTTATCTAGGCTAAGGTAACACTAAATTATTTAAAAGCGTTAACTTTTATCGTAATGTAGTTAATGATTCAGTACCAGTTGAACGCTTTGTTGTCAAGTTTGTCCCAGTTCGCGGCGCACAACACGCAAACATACTTAAACGCGTCGGATTAAGGAAGATTATAGTATTCGTCATGAACGTTTAATTAAATGTAACACAACACCTGCTTACATGTAGCTCCTAGTCTTAGTTAGATGCCAGGTTTCCGTTTCATTTGATGACCTGTTTCCGTGACAACAATCCTAAATTTTGATAGAAAAAAATTGACGCTACAACTTTATAGATATCTGCTTTGCTGCAAACTTTATGTCCTGGGCTTACACTTTAGGCCAAGTAAAGTATAAGTATTTATTTAACCTTCTTTTATAGACTTCGAAATGTACCATTGTCATGAGTCTGAAATGATTTGCCTACAAACGATTGTTCCATGAACGGTTCATCAACAAAATTATTCACCCATTATCGTTTAGCCCGAGCGTCGGTGGCTCAATGGTGGGGACTGTTGCCCTCCTACCGGGAAGGCTTAGGTTTAAATCCTGCCACGTACCAATGTATTTTCGAAATTATATGTACGTTATCCGGCGTTCTTACGGTGAAGGAAAACATTGTGAGGAAACCGGCGCATGCCTGCGAAGAGATTAAAAGGTTGTGTGTGAAGTCGTCCCAACCCGCACTGGGCCCACGTGGACGACTAAGGCCTAATTACCCTGTATGGGTAGGCTCGTGCTCCTCGGGACGTTTAATGAGCTGATGATATTAAACCTATAGAAGTACACGAGAGCGAAGGTCCTTACTGCCCTCATCCTCATAAGAGGCTAACGGAATTCGACGACACCGATCTAAGTAGGAGTGTGTCTTAAATGTTGTATTGATAAGTAAGAGAGATGGGCGTACCTGCAAGACTTCTGCATGACCTCGGCGCGGTTGTAGCCGCTCATCTTGCAGAAGGTCTCGTTGCAGTACACGATGGGGTAGTCCACGATCTGCGCGTTCGCCAGCAGGAAGCTGCTGTCTGCTGTACCCACCACATTACACTTTATGACTTACAACTAGGTAATCATTAGGTTTTGTCTGGTTACTAATTTGGTGTAGAGCAAACCAAATTACTGAGATATCCCAAACTAAGAATCATGTATAGGTACTAACCATGTAATCTATGCTACTAGGATACCGGATCAATTATATGTAGATCAAAAATTGTGATGAGATGTAATTCTATCCTTTGTTCAAATCAAATACATTCACCTACCAGGATTCGAACCTAGAATGTTATCTTTGGTTTTCAGTACAGCTGAGTCTCAAAAGAAATTATAGAACAGTCATTGAAAATACTGTTCACGAAAACTATATTATCTTAAAGCGAATGTGTATGTAGTAGTATGACTGACGTTGCGAGGATGATCTGCGGATGATGTTCTCGAGGAAGGTGTTCTGCGGGGCCACGAGCCCCCGGCGCCCGCCCGGCATGCCGCCGCCTGCGCCCGCCCGCCCCTCACATGCTCAGCGCAAACACTACGCCCTACGCACACATGCACACACATTATTATGAATATTTACACATTAAGGATACTGAGCTGAGCTTAAATAGAAACCATGGAAAAAAAATCACGCTATAAACCGAACTTGGAAGCAATTTTCA
>PQWD01006306.1:0-13041 GCA_019425675.1 Leucinodes orbonalis
CCGTTACTCCAGTCTGGGAGCCGGGGACTGGATGCGATCTTTTCGATCTTTCGCACAGTCGCGAGGAGCCAACCTCAATAAAAAACCCCCAAATCCCAAGGTTTGAAGGCGTGCCGATGGGATGGATGGCCGGGGGGGTAGTCTCGGTCACTAGCGCAAGAAGGGGGGGCAACTGTGCCCGAAAGCAGTACAGAAATATGGACATTGGCTCAATTACAAATATTCTCCAGGAGGGTCCCAGTCGTGATGCGACTGGGGAATCCCTCCCCGTCCTTAGGGACGGGCTGCCCCAAGTATCTGGAGGGGGCAACCAATGTTCCGTGGCTTCGGCCGCGTCGGTGGAAGGAGGTTGTGTAAATAGTTTTGTAAATAGTTGTATAGGAAATGTAAATAAGGAGGTTGAGTCGTGTTTGGACGACCGTGTTTGTAAAAATGTAAATAAAGAAAAGGCGTTGTCTGGGTTTGCAACGCGTGAGTTGCGGGTTTCATTAACCCGCTTGGATGTTGATACAGCATCTGACTCGTCAGTGGCCACTATGGTCACAGTAGGGTCAGATGGCTCCAAAATTCTCCTTCTGGAAGGTTTTGGTCCGGGAGGATTAGTCGGAAAAGGTCGCGCGACGATGAGTCACGTCGTTCGTCATCGAATGGGTCAAAGACAAAGTCCGATGACTCCTCTCGCTCGCCGTTAAAGATTCGGGCTGCTCCAGCCCGACGAGGTCGTGGTAGGCCCCCGACTACAGGGGAATATATTGATCTGGCGAATAAAAAGGAAATGTACCTTAAGCTCCAACGTGAAGAGCTCGAGGCACAAGCGGAGAAGGAACTTTTAGGCATGACTGTCGAAGCTAAAAGGACCAGGGCTACGACCAGTCAACTATCATTAGTTGCGGGTAGTACAGGACTAGAGGAAGATGAGGCTACATCGGTAGCGCTGATGAAGCAAATAAATGAGGGTCTAAAGCTTGTTGAGCAGGTGAACGCTAAATCAAGCAGGCTAAAGGGCACTATGAAGGCGGCCCTGAAAGAAGCAGGTTTTATGATCCGAGAAGCGGTGTCTGCCCTTGCCCGGCGTACATCTTCGGAGGAGGTACGGGACCTTCAACTTCAAAATGACCGTCTCAAGGCGGAGATGCAGGCCATGAGAAAGGAATTGGCGGAACTCAAATCTTGCCTTAATAACACCACGGCGGCAAGAACAGATGCTCCAACTACGTCCATAATGGAGGAATGGGCGACGAAAGTTTTGGATGCTGCAATGGTGCGCATCAATGCACGGGTAGACGGCCTAGAGCCGAGGCTTAATCCCGAGCGGATCCGCCCACCATTAGCACATGAGAAGAAGCTGACAGAAGCTCGGTTAATGACAGCAATGGCGCCTGCATCAATAATAACATCGCGCCCTCAGAAGACAGTTCAGAAGTCTCAAGTCAATCCAAAGGCTCCTGAACAAGGGAATGCAAAAGCCCGTGAAGACCCTAAGGGTAAATCTAAAAAGAGTAGGTCCAAAAAAGGTAAAGTCTCTGAAGACCATTCTGAGGTTGATATGGCCACTCCTGTGCCAAGACCACTCCCGCCTGCCCCGTCGTCTATGACTGAAACCTGGACAAAGGTGGTCAAGAAGGGAAAAACCAACGGTGCCTCCAAGCAGACGGTTCCAAAGACAGGAGGCCCGAAAGTTAAGACTCGCCCACCCAAATCTTCAGCGGTGGTGCTGACACTGAGAGAAGGAGCTGTTGATCGCGGTGTTACTTATGCCTCTGCTATTGCGGAGGCCAGGCACCGCATCAATATTGCAGAATTAGGCATCGAGGGTGTCCGCTTTCGCCGTGCTGTCACTGGCGGTACTATTATAGAGCTCCCTGGTGCTACTAGTAGTGACAAGGCAGATTCTTTAGCATCCAAGCTGAAAGAAATCTATAATGAGGAGGATGTCCGGGTCTCTAGACCTGTTAAGTGTGCAGAACTAAGGGTCTCAGGTTTAGATGACTCGATCCAGGCGGAAGAAGTGGCAGAGGCTATTGCCAGGCTGGGTGGTTGTGATGTGGGTCAAGTTAAGGTCCAACCACCCCGCCTTGATCATACCGGCCTATATGCTTCATGGGCTAAATGTCCAGTCCAGGCAGCTCAAAAAGTTGTAGAGGGTCGTCTTTTGGTTGGCTGGGTTGTGGCAAGAGTTAAGCTGCTCCCGGCTCGGGATTTGAGATGCTTTAGATGCCTGGAAGTCGGGCATGTCCGGGCTCAATGCACAGCCGACGTAGATCGTAGTCGACAGTGTTACAGATGCGGGCAGCTTGGACATGTCGCTAACAGCTGCGAAAACGACCCACACTGTACAGTGTGTGCTGCAGCTGGGAAGCCAGCTTTACACAGAGTAGGTAGCAGGTCCTGTAAGGCCCCAAAACAAAGAGAGGTATGAAAGCTGCGGCAAGAGTTATCCAGCCAAAGCAATCTGGTCCAAAAATAGGATATTAGAGGTTGAGATGACTGACGCTTAAATGGACCTAAAGTTCTTGCAGGTGAATTTAAACCACTGTGCCAGAGCTCAAGACCTTTTACATCAGAGCATGGCACAGTGGTCTAAACAAGTGTGCATAATATCAGAGCCCTATCTAATCCAAGATAGAGCTGACTGGGCTGGTGATATAGACGGGGTTGTTGCAGTTGTGACTAATACTGCTGCCAATTCACCATCTTTTGGCAACATCCAAAAACGCAGCGGATGCGTGGCAGTTACAATTGGTGACATTCTGGTCGTGGGTGTTTATTTCTCACCCAATAAGTCTTTTGCGGAGTTTGAGGACTTCATGGCTCAAGTGAGCATGTTATTGGCAGGTTACAGTGGTTTTAATAAGGTCATTGTAGCGGGTGATTTGAACGCCAAATCAACAGAATGGGGCTCACGAATAACAGATACGCGTGGATACCTGTTGGAGGAATGGCTGAGTTCGCATGGCCTTTGTATTTTAAATCGTGGCAATGTCGATACGTGTGTCCGAATGCAGGGCGGGTCGGTGGTGGATGTCACGTTTGCTAGTCCCGCCCTGGAGCACCGCGTCCGGAACTGGAATGTGTTGGAGGGAGTAGAAACTCTGTCAGACCACAGGTATGTGTGTTTTGACATCTCCCTCCAACAAATTGTCTCTAATAGCTTTAGGAGCTGCCCGCCTGAATTGGGTCCAAGATGGGCCCTAAAGCGTCTTGATAAAGACACACTCATTGTTGCGTCATTGCTTGAGAGTTGGTCGCCGGGGCCTGAAACTGGAAATCCTAACAGCGAAGCCGAGTGGTTCCGGCAGGCCATGTCGCACGTTTGCGATTCGGCAATGCCCAGAGTTAGGGGTTTGCCGTCTCGGAAAGCAGTGCACTGGTGGTCACCGGAACTCGCTCGGCTGAGAGAAGTCTGCGTAACGGCACGGCGTCGATATTCGAGACACCGTAGACGAAGAAATAGAAATGAGGCGCTTGATGGTCCACTATACGAGCAGTATCAAGGGGCCAAAAAGGATTTGAGGGGCAATAGGGGCAGCTAAGCAAGCTGCCTGGGAGGAATTACTCTCCACCCTGGACCGGGATCCTTGGGGCAGGCCCTACCGACTGGTTATGAGTCGACTGCGGCCATGGGCTCCGCCACTGACATCAACCATGGGTCCCGGCCTGCTGCAAGACACTGTGAGGGCGCTGTTCCCTGACAGACCATTGGACTACTCTTTTCCGGTTTCATTCCAAGTGTCAGAAGAAAGTGACTATGTGGTACCGGATGTCACTGAGGAGGAGTTAGGGGCAGCCATCCTTCGCCTACAGATGAAGAACACAGCACCTGGACCTGATGGTGTCCCAGGAAAGGCCTTGGTGCTGGCACTCAATAATGGCTTGGAGCCTCGTTTTCGGGCTCTATTAACATCCTGCCTTCGAGAGGGAGTTTTTCCACAACATTGGAAGACGGGGAAATTAGTCCTTTTAAGGAAAGAGGGTCGACCACCAGACGCACCGTCCGCTCATAGACCCATCATACTTTTAAATGAGGATGCAAAATTATGTGAGCGCGTGATCGCGGGTCGCATAACTGAGCATTTGGAGAATACTGGGCCTGATCTAGCACAGAACCAGTACGGGTTTCGGCGGGGTAGGTCTACAATAGACGCAATCCAGCGTGTAAAGACCCTAGCCGAAACTGAGGTGGCAAACGGGAGATTTGTGGTGGCGGTGTCTTTGGACATCGCCAATGCTTTTAATTCATTGCCCCATGCCTGCATTATGGAAGCAATGAAATATCACAACTCCCTAAATATCTTCGGGAAATCGTAGCAGCGTACCTAGAGAACAGAGAAATTATTTTCCCAACATCTGACGGCTGGGGCAGAAGACCTGTCTCGTGTGGTGTTCCACAGGGGTCGGTGCTAGGGCCGCTCCTGTGGAACTTGGGCTACGATTGGGTCATTCGAGGTGCAACCCTCCGTGGGGTGGAGGTCATGTGTTACGCTGACGACACACTTGTGACAGCGACCGGGGAAACATATAGACAGGCTGCCATGCTGGCTACGGCAGGGGTAGCACAGGTCGTGGACCGGATCCGACGTCTTGGATTACAGGTGGCCTTGCATAAGTCGGAAGCTATATGCTTTCACGGCCCTAGAAGAAGACCACCAGATCACTCTGCGATTATAGTGGGTGGCGTCTCCATCGCTGTCGAGTCTACCATGAAGTACCTGGGATTGGTACTCGACAGTCGATGGAACTTTAAGGCCCACTTCTCACAGCTTGCGCCGAAATTGTTGAGGTGTTCTGGGGCATTGAGTAGGCTCATGCCTAACCTGGGTGGCCCAAAGTCGGGGTGCCGTCATCTCTTCGCCGGAGTTCTTCGCTCCATGGCAATGTACGGTGCCCCAATATGGGTAGACGCCCCTTAAATGGCGGGAGAATTTGGCAGCACTGCGAAGGCCGCAGCGTGCTGTAGCTAGGAGAATCGTTCGTGCATACTGCACAGTCTCTTTTGAAGCAGCGTGTGCATTGGCTGGTACGCCCCCCTTGGGAGCTCGAGTCCAAAGTTTTGGCAGCGGTCTACCATCGTACCGCTGCCGCACGAAGTAGTGGCTCACCTCCACAACATCAGGAGGTGGAGAGCTGGAGAAAAGAGGCCCAAGCGGGGATAATATCGGAATGGTCGATTTGTTTGATGGAACCAAGAGCGGGTCACTGGACCATCAGTGCTCTGCAACCGGTCTTAAAAGCCTGGATTGAGAAGTGCAGTGGAGCTCTCTCATACCGGATGGTGCAAGTGTTGACAGGCCATGGCTGTTTTGGCAAGTACTTGCACCAAATAGGGAGGGAGAGCTCTCCTATCTGCCACCATTGCGGGATTGGTATAGATACTGCTCAGCACACCTTAGAGCAGTGTCCTGAATGGAACAGACAAAGGGCAGTTCTGTCTGCCACAATTGGAGGAAATCTGTCATTACCGGCTGTAGTAAGAGCTATAGTCGGTAATAAAACTGGACTTGACGCATTTGCCACATTCTGCGAGGATGTGCTGTGTAAGAAGGAGCTGGCAGAAAGGGAGCGTGAGGACAACCCTCTCGCGGACCCTATCCGTCGCAGAAGAGTTGGTCGGAGGAGACGAGCTTTTGCTCGTCAAATCCAAAACTAGTCATTTTGTCTTAGAGTAGGATAACGGCGCTAGTTTGTAGGCCATCTACACCTACAACTAGCGTCTTTTTGTATATATGTAAATACATAAGTAGTAGATTTAAGTTGTAAATACATAGTATATCATACTTCTTTATTGTGTAGGTTTTTGTACACACATTGTACATATATTATACATATCTTGGTGGATGAGGTCCTAGATGGGTTCGCACTAGCGAACAAACTCTGTTACGAGGCATCTTCGGGAAAGGCCTCGCTACACCGTGGTCTCGTAACAAAGAGAGGTGGAAAGTGAGGTCGTTTTAGTGGGTAGGCCCCTCCCGTCTGGAGCGGAGAGCCCCACATAACCCGTCGCAAGACCCAGCGCGGGTATGCAATTCAATGCATTTTTTCCTCCAAAAAAAAAAAAAAAAAAAAAAAAAAAAAAAAAAAAGGTTGGGGTGCGTGGTGAGATACCTCCTCGTGGTGCACCCTGGTAACGTCCCAGTTTTGGGACGGCTAAAATCTCACCAACAGGCGCGGCTAGTTTGACACTTTTCGTCGGCTAGTCGGGCCGCCCGTAAACCCCAATCACGGGGAACGGTGGCCGGTGTCTCATTTCGAGACGCGGGCCGCGTGGAGACAACCACTATAAAAAACCACGGGGTGGGGTTGCCGCTCCCTCTCCTCTGCTTTCAGAGGCTTTTGGGTAGCGGCTGGGCATACCGTTATCCCCAGTCTGGGGACCGGGGACCGTTGCGATTTTCCATCTTTTCGCACGGTCGCGAGGAGCCAACCTCAATAAAAAACCCTTAAATCCCAAGGTGTAAGCGTGCCGAGGGGATGGATGGCCGGGGAGGTAGTCCCGGTCGCTAACGCTGGGGGGGGGTTTGTAGGGCCACCACGCCCTTTGAAGTGGTACAAATCATGAAAAAGACGAATTTGAAAAGTATTCCCCGGGCGGGTCCCAGCACTTCACGTGCTGGGGAATCCCGCACGCGCTCCGAGGAGCGCGTCTGCCCACGTTATACGGGGGGGCAAAAATCCGTCTTCGGCCAAACAGGCCTCTAAGAGTAGGAAAGGGAAGGAAGTCCAGCGCGGACCACCTAGCGCGGACGAACTCTCCGATGAGGAGGAATACCAGGATATGTCGGCTGTCGACTTAGACTCCGACGATTCTGAGGAGAATGACAGGTCCTTCTGTAGCACGATCTCAGTCATGTCTGATCGCTACCCGAAGCGAAAAAGTGCCGTCCTATCTGGATCGGAAGAGGAGGAACGGGATCCTAATTGGGGTACTGGACCCAAAACTGTGAAGACCAATGTGGCCAAAAGAGGGCGTGGACGCCCTCCCACAACCGGCCAATACGTGGGCTTGGCTAAAGCTAAGAAAGCCTTATTAGATCAGCAGGAGCGCGAAATGCGACTCCGCGCTGAAGAGGAGGTACTGGGCATGACGGCCCGAATTGCGGAGCGTCAGGTCGCGAGTGAAGTGGCCCTCACGGCGACCAACGTGCGCGCCAACCCGGACCTTCTGCCTCTCATTGAGCTCTGCGGCCGCCTGTCGCAGAGCTCAGAGTGTATAGTACGTGTGGCGGAAACCTCGGGCAACCTGAAAGGGACATTCATTAAGGCCCTCAAGGAGGCTGCCCGGGAGGTACAAGAGGTATCAAGAGTGCTCTCACGCCGCGAGACCACTCAAGAAGAAGCTCTCCTTCGCGACACCAACACCCGTCTGCAAGGAGAGCTTAAAGAGAAAGGACAGGCGATCGAACGCCTTCAAAAGGAACTTGTCGAGCTCAAAGCTCAGGTTTCAGCGTTGTCTGCGGCTCCTCAGGAGGATATGGCTAAAGTCATAGCACAAAGAGTAGAGCAAGCGCTCACAAAGAAGCTCGTGAAGGAAAAAGGGGCCATCTACACCCCTGAGCGCCGTCGGTCGACAACGCCGATGGACATTGTCGCGTCGCAGCCTCACATTCCCTCCCCGATCCTACCATCGAGGAGGTCGAGCGCGGCCAGTAGGCCGCCGGGACTGCCAAGGGAAACCTCTCCCTTGCCTACCGCGCCTCCCCCTTTACAGGAGGCGTGGACAAAAGTGGTCGGCCGCAAGGCAAAGAAAAGTGGGAGAAGGAAGCCAGCGGGTCCTGCCCCGACTGCGAAACCAACTCCGCAGCCGAAGCCCGCTCAGCCGAAGAAGGCAAATTAAGAAAAAGCGCAAGCGCAAGCGCAGGCAGCCCAAGGCGCCGAAAGCACCAGCCATTGTTCTCTCGATTGGCTCGGGTGCCGCCGAGGATGTCACCTACACGGCAGTGATTAAGAAGGCGAGAGAAGAAATCAAGCTCGAGGAGTTGGGAGTCCCCGCAGTCAGGTTTCGCAAGGCCATAACCGGCGCGCGAATACTTGAGCTGCCTGGGTCGGACTCAAAGAAGGCAGATTTGATGGCGAAGAGACTTGTGCAAGTTCTCGGCGAAGAGGTGAGGGTCTCCAGGCCGGAAAAGTGCATTGAAATGCGCATAACTGGCCTGGATGACTCTGTAACAAAACAAGAAGTGGTGTGGGAGGCGTCCCAAGCGGCAGGCTGCGGGATGGCTCCATTTTCGGTGGGGGAGATACGGCGATACGGGCGAGGCCTTGGGAGCGTCTGGCTCCGGGCCCCCGTATTGATCGCAAGGAAACTGGCGGCGTTAGGGCACATTAAAGTTGGCTGGAGTTCAGCGAGGGTTCGGCTCCTGGAACCCCGCCCAATAAGATGCCACAGGTGTTTGGAGGTCGGCCACACCAAGTCGACCTGCCAATGCGAGGAAGACCGCAGCGGATTATGTTACCGCTGCGGTAAGCCGGGCCACATTGCGGCAACGTGTGTGGCACCCCCTGCATGCGCACTCTGCGCCAGCAGGGGATTACCGGCGAGTCATGCCGTCGGCGGGCGGGGATGCCCGGACAAGCCGACGAAGAAGACGCGCGGGGCACGGGCCAAGGGCGGGACAGCCGCCGCAGCCGTGGGCACCGCAGGTGTTCCCCGCGAGTAGAGACTGGGGAAGTCTCTACTCGCATTGCACGGGACACTGCGAAGGTCGGGACATCCAGTGGCCTGGATGTCCCGTCGGCGTGGACACTTGACGCCAGGGCGGGCTACTGGAGAACAGCCTTTTCCCAGTTTCTCGCCCCCAGACGCGCGCGCAGGCCACACTTGGGTTTTAGTGGGTAATTCCGCCACTCTGGCGGACTAGTCCCACATAACCGTCGCCATCCCCAGTGGCGCGGTATGCGAGGCATTTCCCAAGTATAAAAAAAAAAAAAAAAAAAAGGTTAGGTTAGGTTGGGTGCGTGGTGGAGTGCGTGGTGGATACCTCCTCGTGGTGCACTCTGGTAACGTCCCAGTTATTGGACGGCTAAATTCTCACCAACAGGCGCGGCTAGCTTTGACACTTTTCGTCGGCTAGTCGGCCGCCCGTAAACCCCAATCACGGGGAACGTGGCCGGTGTCTCACTCTGAGACGCGGGCCCGCGCCTGGGATTGTCTATAAACTCCCTCCCAATCCAAGTTTTGGCGGAGGACGAGGGATGAATGGCCGGTGGGAGCCGGTCCCTTCCGTCGGAAAGGCGGGGCTACTGCGCCCGGAAGCAGTGAAGATATTGCACAGTGCAGGCAAAAATACAATACCCCAGGAGGGTTACCTGCCGCTCCGCGGCAGAGAATCCCTCCCCGTCGTTGACGGGCGCCCCACGATCTGGGGGGCACCCATTGTTCTGCGGCCAATTGCCGTGTTGGAAGGAGAGATGTTGTAAATAGTCATGTAAATATAAACGTTGTAAATAGTTCTGTAATAGAGATAAGGTGGAAACGAGAGTTGGTGAGGCTCTCGTCGCATTGAAATATCAAAGTGGTGACTTCGTGGGCTTGCCACTCGCAATTGCGGGTCTCTTTGACCCGACTAGATGTGGACTCGGCGTCCGATTCCTCAGCGGCCCTATGTCACCGTGGGTCGGATAGCTCTAAAACTTTTTGGTTAGGGAAGTTTGGTCAGGGAGAGAAGGTAGGAAGACGAATGAGGGACGACTCGCGCCTATCGTCGCCCAAGTGTCGAAGTCTGATTCCGACGACTCGTCACGTTCTCCATTGAAGGTAAGCTGGACCTTCCCGTAGAGGTGTGGACGGCCTCCCACTACGGGAGATACATGGGCTTAGCGACCAGAAAGAAAGATACTCAAGCTCCAGCGGGAGGAGATGAAGCTGAGGTAGAAGAAGGAGCTTTTGAGCATGACCAAGGAGGCCAGAAGACCAGGGCAATGACGTGCCAGTTGCCTCCCACAATAGGGCCTTCCTGGTCATCCAAGATGAAGAGGAAACATCAGCACTATTGCTGAATAAAGTTAAGGTGGGCCTTGAGCTGTGGAAAAGGTAAACCTTAAGTCCACCAGGCTAAAAGGGACTATGAAGGCGGCCGCTTAAAGAGTCTGGCAGTTTAATCCGCAGGCGGTGGATACTCTGGCTCAGCGGACAACCTCAGAGGCGGTGCCCACCTTCAGGCGCAAAATGACCGCCTGAAATCTGAGTTGGAGCCATGAGAGGGAACTGGCTGAGCTGAAGGTTAGCCTTAGGGACAACAAAAGTCTCACCAACTCGGAAGCACCACACCAGTCCACAATGGAGAGTGGGCGACAAAGGTGCTCAACATGGCAATGACGCGTTTCAACGCCAGAATGGATGGCTTGGAGCCGCGGCTCAACCCTGACCATATTGCGCCCTCCTTTAGCGCACGCCCAAGAGGAAAAAGGAGGCTGTGCGAGGGAATCCTTCTGCACATGCCTGACAAGCAGTCTCACAAATCTGTGGAGAAATTCAGGATTCCGCTCGGGACTACATCTCAAAATAGGCATTGGAGGTCTCTAAGAGTAGGTAAAAAGAGAGCAGGGAAAGTAAAGACCTTTGCTTTCGTCAGTAGCACATCTGCTCCACGTCCTCTTCCACCCGCTCCCTCGATGAGCGCCGGCTGGACAGAGGTGGTCAAACGGGGAAAAACAAATAGGCCCCAAGAAGCATTACGCCTGCAAAGGCAAGCGGTCACACAAAGCCAAAAATTAAAGCAAGGCCACCGAAATCCTCTGCCGTAGTACTCACACTGCGAGGAGGTGCTGCGGATCGTTGGCGTATCCTATGCCTCAGCCCATTCACAGAGGTAAGAGCCGCATTAACTCGCGGAACTTGGCCATAGCGGGGTACGCTTCCGCAGAGCGCTCACAGGAGGTGCAATTATAGACTGCACTGCGTACACTAGCAAGCGCAGAAGCAGACACCCCTGCCACAAAGCTAGGGAAAATTCAGTGAGGATGGACGTGCGTGTCTCTAGACCTGATTAAATCGTTGAACTTCAGGGTTCAGGTCAGATGACTCTGTAACAGCGGAGGAGATAAGGTCCTCAATGGCTCAATTGCCAGGCTTTGGTGGCTGTCCCATTAGAGGCGAGTTAAGGTGAAGGTTCTAAGGGCGCGTCGAATAGGGACCTATTATCAGTGTCTTAGTTTGTTGCTAACATGGGCTAATAATGTTTCCCGGTAACTGCGTGACAAAACGTGGTTTAGTGGAAGGGTTCGACTGCCCTGTTGTGAAGTGGGTTTAGGGGGGCTGCCTAATACAGCAGGCTTTACAGTTTCGAGGTCGAGAAGACCTCCGATGCTTAGCCTATTATGCGGTTTAGAGAGGTTATAAGGCCACGGTTCTTAGGGTCCTCAATGCCTGGCGTGATAGAGGTATGAATTCGAGCCGTAGCCTGACTAGTTACTACAGTGGTTAGCGTGGTCATATCAGGGGGCATTGGTACCGGTTTACATATGTGTGATAATGATGCCGCTAACTGTGCTAACCTCTTTGCGGCAGTGTAAGGGATGTGAAACACACTGGTCGAGCCATAGGGTTGGGTGGCAATAACGTGTTAGGAAGGCCCCCAAAGTGAGGAATAAAGTAAAGAAAGAAAGGTGTCTAATGGCATAAGTGCTTTTTGATGGCCAGTGACAAAGCTATTCAGCGTCCTGATTACATCACGAAAAACAGGACAGGACGTGATTCGGTAGATAATGATGATCTTCGGCACTATAGTAGAGTGGTTCCGGTCTAAAGATGTATACCTACAGGCGAAGTATGCATAACACTGTGGCTCCAGAGCTAGGATCTACTACACTAGAAGCAGTTTGGCGTCATAGTTGGGTTGATACATATCTGCTTATCGTGACGGTAAGGTCCTAACAGGTGATCCTAACGCTGTAAGGTAGGTCATGACTGGGCTGTTAAGTGGTGAGACCTATAGAGGAAACTTGAGTGGGGTCAATCTAATCTAATGTAGGTAAATGGTTAGGTTACGCCTCGCCGTTGTCCGCAATAATATAGGAAGTTAGGGACGGCCGAAGTGCGTACGCGGTTGGCTAGACGGGGTGTAATTGGCAAATCACTAGGTTGATTAGATAGTGTGTGCTTATATTTGTTTTCGCCGAGAGTTTAAAACAGTCGAGCTGAATTAAGGTTACGAGATTAAGTGTTTCTATTGTCTCAGGTTTACAACCGTGCTGTTAGGTAGGTTTATGTTTATGAGGGTTAGGTTGGACGCCTAGAGTCTCCCGCAATTATTAGTGAGGCAGTGCAGACGGTTTGAATCGTAGAATCAGATGCTTGCATGGGGCTCTGAGGTGTGTACGGATTGCTCAGGTGGGCATCTCTCGTTATATAGGAGGATTGGTCATGTTTTTAGCCGAATGGGTAATGGTTATATTGAAGACGTAAGGTTAGGCAGTCGTGGATAGGTCAACGTGTCAGTTCGAGGTTACATGAAGGGGGGGTCTAGTTGTGGTGATGTATAACGTTCTTCGCTAGTTACACCGTGCTCCTGTAGAAAAGCCGTAGGTTTAGGTTAGGTTGTGGTTCCTAAATTGGGTAAGGGTTTATAGGCTGTAGGTGAGGGAGTAGGGAGACCCGTCTGTCTAGGACCACATGGTATGTGCGGTTTGAGGGTGTTTCAGCGACTTCCCCAATCTAGGTTACGGTTATATAAGTGGAATGTCCGCTTATCATAGTCGAGGCGATCTTTAGGTCCGAAGCAGTGTGAATGGGCCCCTAAGTATGGCGCTAATACGCGTAGGTTAGGTTCTGTAACGATAAGATATAGACCTGGTGTTTATGGCGGTCCTATAGTGCGAGTTAAGGTTGGTCTTCGCTCAGTTGCGCAGTGATGGAGCCTAACGAGGACGCAAGCGTTTCCTCGACGGTGAGACCATTTAGTGTGCTGCTGACGTTGTGCGACTACGGTGGCTATGCCAGAGCCCGTGCAGCGTTGCCGCACGCACGCTGTAGTTGCCACTAGGTGGTCTCCGGAAGCGCTGCTTACATACTAAGGGAGAATGACGTCATGGCCAGACGCCGATACG
>PQWD01006307.1:0-19927 GCA_019425675.1 Leucinodes orbonalis
GACAATTCGCATGTCATACTCTATGGTGGACTGACGTCGTATATTAGCCGCCATATTGAATTTATACCGCCATTTTAATTACGTCAATTCGTAACAATATTTTATAAAAGCATCCAAATTTTTGTGTCGTTTCATGATCACTATTGTTTATTTGCAATATTATTTATTTTATTTAACATTGAAACCGATAAATATGAGGTCAATTGAAGATAGTGAGCAATGACGTCACATATCATTAATCTCATACAAAATATACGGAACCATTCCTTTTGTCAGTTTATAAAAAGTATGTCAACAATTAGTGGTGTCAAGTACTGGATTGTGAATTGTAGCCTGCTGGTATATTTTAGTTATTTATTTGAAATGCATAACATATGTATTTTATAAGATCTTACAATATTGGTTGTGAACATATGGACCCTGAAAGGGCGTCGCAATTTAACATTAACATAAAATTATACCTACATAAATATTGATTTAGACAGTACTTATTTATTATTTAATTCAGTCAATTAACAAATCGATATCAATATCAGAATATCAGATTTTAAGGTCATGATGAATAGGAAATGTAGAAGAATTTGTACAATTTCTATTTGTCCAGACGAAATAAAGCGTGAACGCGATTTCTACGGGCGCGCCAATCTGCCGTGCCCGAAGGACGCGGCGCTGGCGGCGGACAAGCCGGGCCCGGCGATGAGCCCGAGCAGCCCGACAACACCGACTTCATCGGAAAGATGAACAGGTATATAGGAGCTAATGAAACGATTACCCATTTGGTGTAATGTTTAGTGATGTAACGAATATTGAATTTTAACATTCGCGAATGCGAATGCAATATTATCTTCAATATTCGCGAATGCGAATGCGAATGTTAAAATTCAAATAAAGCGCGCGTCAAATATTTGACAGCTTTGACATTTCGTGCCGGCCATGTTGAAACCGAACATAGCGAGCGCCCGAACCGATACAGGTTGAATGAACGAAGTTAGTCACAGAAAGAAAGTTCATTCGAAAAGTTTTGTTTTGATTTAAGGTTCTAAAAATAAAAAAGTTATGTTTTTCATATTATGGAACAGTCAATTCACATATGATTAAATAAAATAAAAAGCTTGCTTATCTATTGTTATTAATTCATATGCATCTAATATAATAATTTCCTTTTAGTTTGTTAAATCATTCGCAAAATATTCGCACCGTTTTTTGCGAATGCGAATATCGAAAAATATGCGAATATTCGTTACATCACTATAATGGTTAAGTAACTAACCCCATTTAACTTGGGTTGGGCTTACTTGAACATTTGAATTTCTTTGACATGAGTCACAAAAATAATTAAAATTTTAAAAATATATAAAAACATTACTTATAATGTCTGATTTTATTTTGAAAAGGTATATATTTAATTTTAAACAGTTTAATTGATAGTAAATATAAATATCATTAATAAATCCAAGCAAAAATAAATTAAAAACACTATTGTATTTGAACAAAAATCCATTTTATTCGCCAGCCCTCTGGTTCTTGTCTGGTTCCTCTTATATGCCCTCTGATTTGATAATTGATTAAGTCATTATTTAAAGCCTAAGCATAAACGCAAAAAAACATTACTTACATTTTAATAACAGGTGACCATCTTGCGAATTGTACAATATAATTAGAATAAATAAATAAAAAACTTAATGATGGGGCCAGAAATTAACCCTTTCAACCGCCAATGACGCCTTAAGGCGCCAGACAATAGATTTCGATTTGTCTGGATTTCCGGCATTTAATGGTTATAATGATTCATCATCATCATTGCTCAGATCAATTTAACCGTCCCCACCGAGGGGCACGAGCCTATCCGTACGCGGTGTTTAGGCTCCTATCGTTCAGGCCCAGTGCGGGCTGTGGGACCACTTCACCACACTCCAACCTTTGAATCTCTTCGCAGGCAGTGCGCAGGTTTCCTCACTGTTTTCCTTCACCGCAAGAGCTTTTAGATAATTTCGAAAATTCGAAAACACAATTGTTATGTTGAGGATTTGAACCTCAGCCCTCCCGCGGTAGACGAGCAACAGTCCACACCATTGAGCCACCGAGCTCTAAAACTGACAATACTGCTCTAATTACAGGTCAATTTGTTGTGTATATCGACGTCTTAGATGACCCTAAAGAGGAGCTTTCATAAGGTGCTCAGCGCAACCACCAAACGCATCGTCAAGAATTGTAGCCAAAAAGTATTAAACGGGATGGAGAAACTATAGAGAAGTGAGTATTGTTTATCCTTATTAAAACTGAAACTTCTATTCAAGCCCATAGTTAATAGTTGCTAGTAAAAGTTCTAATTTAAATTGTTGTGTCTAAACGGTGCCTATCTTAAACTCTTAGGCCTTTCACGATGTTGTATTGTGTTTTTGTCTTTTATACAATGGGGGAGTGTCCCAAAGAATTGCTTGATAAGATCTAAAAAAGGAAAAGTACCCGTGATGCGTTTCATCATCGGACTACCCGCCATATGATGAAAATTCAATAATTTCATCCTCACCATCTTGATGGTTGGTGTTCCACTACCGTGATGCAAAACTTTCATCCTAGCACATTGCTTATATGGGATTCTCCCAACACCGGTATTCCCTGTAAGATATGACATTAGAAATTTTAAGAAAATATATATTAACTCTTACGAAAATATATATTAACTATTACTCTCGTAATTCATCTTATCTATAGTACATAAGTTATCAGTATTGGCTAAAATTTGTGTTTTTCCCTCCAGATTGACATATTGTGCAACGACGAACTCCTAGGAAGGACCACACGCTCAAGTTTGTATACGTCACCCGGTGGAGGTTCCGGGACCCACCACTACGGCTGCAGTACCGCCCTAAAATAGACTTATAAATACCATAGACAAAATAATATGGCTGCCGATTGTCAATGTACCATAGACATTATGGTATGTTTTTATTATGTTATCTACAACTAAAATTTATGATTTTAATAAATTTTAACAAACAGTGTTAGAAAGGAAAAGCTCGATATTATATTATATAACATTAAGTTGATATGTTCTAAGAACTAAAAGTCGTAATTTAGTGTCTTTTTTGCAGTGGCTTTTTTGTTTTTGGAATATTTTTTTTTAAATAGTACTTTTTAACTTTAATTCTGTCGGCCAGCCATTTAATTACTATAATTATAGCACATTGCATACTAGATGTTAAACCTTTTATAAATTTGTTAACAAATAAGTAAACGAATTTATGAATAAATTTATATGAAAGACATAAATTGGATAACTAAAATACCAACATTAATGTAAAAGGATAATGTTATAGAAACTAGGTGTTGAAATATTATTTAATTGTGCAGTTCCTTCACTCAACACTTCAGTATCGACATTTAATTTTAAATTAATGTTTTACGCATTATATTGCTAAAGTGACAGATAATTACATTATATTTCTGAACAATGATTGTATTCCTTGACTGAGAACATTACAAAGCTTAATTTTATTAATTTAGATATGATCTTTTATTTTAATAACATATATTTTAATTGAAGATGGTAGATACAAAATTTTCATTTAGTATAATTTAGTTTCTTACTTTTAATGAATGGTAGTTTGTTTTATATTTTTAGTTTTGTTGACTTTGTTTGTAGAAGCATTTCCGTTACCGTTATAATGTCTGCATTTTCAGTGAAACTCTGGTTTTGTATCAGATAATAAGTTTTAGTTTTTTAAAATGACCTAGCTAATATTTGTTTTAATTAAATTGTAATTTTAGTTAATATTTAATTGAATATGTGGAGTTTATTTAATATAGGTAAAGGATCTAAATAAAATTTATTTCAATATGTGTAATCGTTTATTTTATATTTTTTAATCCAACTCATGGTATTTTTTTCGAAATTTCAAACGTGGTATCTTTACCGGCATCATCATCATCATCAGGGCACACTCCATCCCGCACAGCATAGCTGTGGTGAAATCTGGTCACGATACCTTAATGTATTGAACGACGGGAAACCAGACAGTAGAAAATCTATTATATATAACGCTTTAAGGCATCAATCAGCCCACCATCGTCCACTGCTGAACAATGGGCCTCCCCTAATGAGCGCTAACCATCCCGATCAGCACAGTGTGCAGCCCGCACCCAACTTCACTAAATCCTTAAAGCGTCGGTTCAACAAACGGTCCCACGCTGCGCTTTCCATAGCGAGGTCGCCACTTTAACATGTTTCGGCTCCATCGACCATCTGAACGTTTGGAGACGTCATTTGCGTTCAAAGGTTCATACATGATCAAACTTCCATCTGAAGTTCGATTAGTATTATTAATGTGTTGTACTAGATGGTAGACTTTAGTGAAACAGTATAAAGGTATCACCACAGAGCCAGATATCGTCCAATGAAATATAATTGTTTTTCGCGATGAGGGCACTGTATTTAGAAAAAGTACTAACGTGTGTTGTCTCGTGTATCGGACGCAGTGCAGCGTTGATGGAATAATACCTGTCAGTTATTGGTCTCAATCAATCTCTGTCATCGTCAGGCGTCATACATAAATTTCACAACCTTATCTTCAAAAAGTGATGAAATAATAATACAACGTGATTCTGCAACTACATTCACCACATACCACAATGTGATTTTATCGTTTATTTAAATATTTAATTTTGTAAATGTTTTTGTGTTATTAAAAATAACACAAAACATTTAACTGTTTCGTCGAGCGAGGTGGGTTACGGAGGCATCCCGGTTCCCCCTCCCCATATTTACTTTGTGAGTTTGAGCTCTTAAGGTTTCTGTTTTTTGTTGTTGTTTGAAATGGCCCATAGCCCATAGCGTACCGAGGGCCCAGGCAGGGCACATGCCTTATCGCACAGCATATTTAGGGGACAACTACGGGCTCAATGCGGATTGGTAAGTGTTAACGACTATTACACTAAGGCCCGTATTTTAGAACGAGACTCAACATTGATCTTTAAACAATAAAATAATGTCCTTCCATACGAAATGTGTAATTATCTTTATTTTCAACAATCAGATGGGAAAAATCATCAAAACGAATTTTTATTAAGCAGTATTCATGTGGGGTTTGAACACATGACCGCCGGACTCCATCTATTTATTTAAAAAATATATAAATCATTCCTTGTAAATTGTCTTATATTAAATACCAACTGAAACATTAGCTCAATCTCGGAGTAATCAACGAGAGCTCAATCAGTATATAAGTTACTCTATTAGCTTAATCTCGGAACATAGTTACTCCGAGAGCTCAATACACCTAAGCGAACCGCACATTCATTCAATTGCTTTTATTTTAGGACTTGATATTTACACTTAATCGGTTTTCCGGTTTTAGGACTACACTATCACTTTTGAATTTGGCGCATGTTGCAAACATATCAACGACTTACACACACTAACTATGTCTGTCAGATTAATATGTGAGTGTGTGTGTGTAAAAATGAAAATGGTCGGCCGATAGTTTCCCGTTTGGCACGTGAACAGTTATTTTTTTATTATTTTGTTGCAATAAACAAATCGCCGTCAAACTGGGTGCCAAAACGGTCGAGCGGTTCTTTAGTTTAGCAGACGGCAATTTTGTGGACGATGTCAACGATGACTTAAAATGTTTTCTGTCCGATCAAAAAGTTGACAGGTATGTAAACAATTACAATTTTTATAATTCCTCCTCGAATTATCATGTTACCGTTTATTCCAATCGGTTTCTTGAAATAAAATGTAGTTACTATGGTGCTAATGCAGTATATTCTGCTTTTATTTTGGTTATAATTTTCAAGGTAAACCATGAGTCAACAAGCGTAGGTTGATCTTAACGAATCGAGATGACACTGAATTAATATTCATGAAGGTGAAAAGTTACATGTTTTGCTACTTGGCGTTTCCGCGTCCCTCTATATTATTATCAGTATGACATGAAAATATGCCTTTCCAATTCAGCTACAATTTCAATTTGTGCTTTATTTAAAGAGAAGTTATTCAACAAAAAACCGGTCATGCGTGAACATTGATTGAGATTTCTTGCGCTGTAGCTAATTAAAAAAAATCACGAAGCATAAGGCTAAGTATTTGGATATATGTATTATTAAAATAGAATATATTTTAACTATTCAAATTTATATTAATTAAAACTTTGTTGAAAACTACACCTTTACATAAAATTAATGATGTTAGGCATTGCTACATGCTATATCTCATTTATTATTTTTGCATTGATAATGAATCAAATGATATAAGTTTTAGATAGATCAGATACATTTATATATCACTACCTTTCCTATTTCTCATCATTCAAACTCACTTATGAATTAGCTAATGAAATTTTAGTGGTCATTATAAGCAGTGGCTGGATGTGGTAAAGGTTTACTAGAATATCTACAGCAAAATGGGAGAGAACTTTGTTCAACAGTGGACTGCAATAGGTTGAAGAGTAGAGTTTTAACAAGTCGCATAATCACTCCAACGTAGCAAGCGTGTACGCAATAGATTCATCTTTTGTTTGTTGTGATTTTCTACCTGGGCACAACTACTTAAGAAAGAAGCCAACAGATTGTTGTTGGTGTTGTGGCTTCAATGAGGTAATATGTATTTTAAAGTATTTGTTAAAATACATATTACCTCTTGCAGATTTCAAGTTTTACTTTATTTATTTTAATAGTTACTGTGTAGTAATTTACTTTTGAATTATATAGTTAAATAATCACTAAGAATAGATGCCCAAATAAACAATAGATTTATATTGTCTTTCTGCATGAGTTTCAAGTTGATATGGCTAAATAACTTCTACATTTTCAGTCGATAATGTTTTTCTAAATTAGAAAAAATACAATTCTATCCTCTGCTTTTAAACCTTTATAGATATAATAATAATATCATGTGTTACTAATATTAAACTCATATGTTAGTTTTAAATAAATTGTTTATGTAGAATTGGATATTTTTAAACATTTTACCTTGATAATCAAAATCAATCCTAATGTTGTAGGAGCTATAGTCATCATTATGTCAACTAACAATGCACTGCTGGATCAGGGCTATTTAAATGACTAGTGGGAATTACAAAAGCCATAATTGGCTTACATATCAGGCTCCCACAATGACTTTCATCATTGTTCTAAAACAGCAACCAGTTAAGTGTTATAATAAAATTTGACAGTTATCCAAATATGCATGTCTTGAAAGTTAAAAGATTGTATACCCAAGTATCTGAATTTAATTCCTGGTGTTTGGCTGTGATATGAAGATACTGTTATGTTGCTTTGTAGTATGCAAAAAAAAAACAGAATTTTCAACACTCTTATTGCTAAGAGAAATCTCTTCTTGTAAACCTCCAAACAGAGAGGGCAAGAATGTGCAAAGTTTTAAAAGCCCAATTTTAAATTTTTAATCATATGTTGACAATCACCAAATCAAATTCAACCTATAACTTCTCACTGCTGGGCCATGCCTTCCCAGTATGGCTTTGGAGGTATGTTAATCAGTAATTAAATGAAAATGATGAGACAGTGTAATCATACATTAAAATGAAGCAAAATAACCTTTATCTGTAAATTAATAAAAAATATATATCACATCTTAGAGGAACTCCAGATTTCATCATCACCACATGGATGATTGGAAGTCTTTCACAATTCAATTCTGTCGTAATTTTCTGTTATGTACGACAAAACTATTTAATGAACTTCCACTGGATACATGTATCTAGAGCGATACGACTTCAAAAATCGAGCGTTCACGCTTTTAAAGGACTGGCAACGCATTTCTGGGTCCTCAGGTCTTGCAAATGTTCATGGGCGGCGGTGTCCCTTACATCAGGTGAACTCCTTTTCAAGAAAAAAAAGATATTCACAGGCAATGTTTATTGATTCTTGTGCCCTAGACAAATCTTCACCAGATAACCCTAAGTTGTCGCCTCCAGGGTCAGGGCCGGATCGACCATAAGGGCTACTTGGGCTGCAGCTCAGAGCCCCGAGGTTACTAGTGGCCCCCAGGTTACTAGGGGCCCCCAGACTCCGGTAAAGACAATAGGCGATTCGGCTTCTCTCTCATTCAAAGGTTGCCTGAAAGAGATTGCTACTACAGCAATAAGGTTGTCTTTTGTAAAATTAGTACTTGCGTAGTTTTAAGTAATATTTTTTTAGTGCAATAAAGAATATGTAGTGTGTTTCATCGAATTGTTCCTATGCCGATATGTTGGCGCCTTGTCTGTTAGTCATTGGTATGGTACGAGAAGACTGACTAGGTTTTGCTTATTCAGTTTTATTTTCACCGCTGTTCAAAGTTTTGGGCATGATCTCAGTCGAAAATAAAACTAAATAAACAAACGTAGGTCCCGTAGCGTCTTATCGTACCAATGACATTGAACAGATAAGGCGCCAACATAACGGCATAGGAACTATTTGATGAAACGCACTATAGGCCCCTCAGTAGTTGAAGCCCAGGGCCCTAAATTCACGATCCGCCTCCGCCCAGGGTGCTGTGTTCCCCCGGTGAGCAACTACCGCCGTTTCCTGATCCACCGGTGCGTGGAGCAGCTGGGCCGGCCTGAGCTTGCCACCTTCTCCATAGGGTCAGCGACGAGCGACGCACGGTTGTGTGCTACCGGCAGAATCTGCTGAGGTCAGTGTTTAGGACTGTCATACGCCATCTCTGCCATTGTTATATACTTAACAGTTACAAAAAATTAACCCATTGAACGCCGGGAATCCAGACACAAGAAAAGTATTGTGTCTGGCGCCTTAAGGCGTCATTGGCGGTCAAAGGATTAAACGTGTGAAATTGACCTTTTGTTTAAATATACCGGTATGTTTTCATAACACTTAGGCCCGTTTTCTACCAGGGCAGAGTTAGTCATGGTAGTATTTCAAAAGAAAGCCCAGCGCCCTCACACACACACACATACAGTCCACAGACGCGCGCGTAGGCCACCCCTGGGGTTTATAGTGGATTGTATTGTGTCTTCCGAAGGACATTGCAGAACATATGCAACACTAAAAGACCGCCCCCGGCGTGGCCATCGTTGCGCATCCCTGGATGTTTCAACGAGTTTCATCGCTTTTCTCCCCATACATATTCTAGGTCACCTAGCTCTCCCCTGCAACGCCTTAAGCCAAGGTCCCACTCTAGGACGCCTTAGCCACTTTTTATAAACCTTAGGGCTGAGAGCCATTCGCTCGCCCGGTGAAGTTGCTTATAGCGTAAAATCCACCCGAAAAATACATTTATCTGTGTCAAATTTGTTGTTAATGTCAGATCATTTGCAGTGATGAAGCTTGCGCTCGGCCAGCCATGGGCTTGACACAGAATGAACGCGACGATGCCACCATATCACACTCTGGTGAGTTATTTTTATTTTATTTTACTTATTGCCTTACGATTTGCCCATTGAACGCCGGAAATCCAGACACAATAGAAAATCTATTGTTTCTGGCGCCTTAAGGCATCGTTTGCGGACAAAGGGTTAATCATTACTTTCTTCTTACGATGTCGCTATAAATTGGTTTAATGCGACTAGCCTTTAGGATTAAATTGAGGCCCTTGTCATATCTTTTTTGAAACCCAACGTGGTGTAATGGTGAAAAGATGTTAGCTAACTACGGTGAAGGAAAACATCGTAATCCCTCAAGCGCACGCCTGCGAAGAGATTCAAAAGAGCGTGACATCGACCAATCCGCACTGAGCCCGCGTGGACGACTAAAGCCTTTAGGTACACCCCTTACGGGTAGGCTCGTGCCCCTTGGTGGGGACGTTTAATGAGCTGATGATGATAAACTTACTATGTTTCACAGTTCTTATAAAGTGACGCTTCTTTTTATAATAAGATCAACCAAAAAAATAGAGTAAACCTTTGGTTAAAGATTTCATATCAGTAATATGAGACTTTCTCGCCTGATATTTCATCTTGTAGACAAGCCGTGTCACCGCAATTCATATAGAACAAACAATGATTAATCGTACGATTTGTCTAACAACTGTCATAAGTTCGTTGTATTCAGTCTTGTGGATACAATACGTATTAAATACGATGCCTTTGTGTTACCAATTGGATCATTATTTTAGAAACATATAAAGAACCAGCGTGACTAGGGGTCGTGTTCGAATACCGCGGAAAAGTCATTGCGATTTTCCCAGCTGTAAAGACTAAGACATTGAACGCTGAATTACTGTTTGTCCGATAAGAAATAATTCCGTGCTTCGAAGCACGTTAAGTCTTCGTCCCGGCTACAATCTTATGGTGGTACCTAGACGTTAACACTTGGGGGTGTTTGGTGGGAAGCCTGTGCTCTGCTCTGGGCCGTTTTAGGCTGATCATGATGATGATTCGGATATAAAGAAGACAACGTAGGCGTTCTCGAATGTCGGATGAAGGGAGATTAGGCTTCTGCATACCTTTTTTAGAAAAATTGACGACCATTTGGTGTTGCGGTTGAGAGGTCGGCTGCAACACCAAGGGTTCCGGTTCGATCCCGGCAGAACAAACATTTGTGTGCATGAACATGTCTATTTGTAATGGTCTGGTGTTTTCGATGTAAAATATATATGTATTTCCAAAAAAATGTATATAGTATGTTTATCCGTTGTTTAGTACCATAACACAGGCTTTACGCTTAATATGTAAATGTTTATGTTTATTTGTTAAAATCCTGGGAAACCCGTATATATACCCTCCTATCTATGTAATGTGACTTGCAATAAAAAAAATGAATTTGAATTACGCTTAACTTGGTGCTAGATGGCGCTGTGTGATGTCAGGGATATTTATTATTATTTTTTTTTTAAATACACAGTCCAGCCATCACAGCTCACGAGTTGTAGAAATGGGTTTAGCTGAGAGCCATCTGCGCTCGTCACCTGGCCGGTGAAGCTGGATTTATCCGGGAAAAACGTATTTTTTTAACGTTTTTTCCGCAGCAAAGTTGAGAATTATATTAAAGTAGATATTATTACGTGCCGCATCTTTGAAATAATAAATCACTTTACTCTCGTGTAAATCCTCTATATAGGCGTTTGTTTTATAATTCTTTGCATTCATAAAATTGCGCAAACTCTCTCTATTTATCCAACACTACATCTCTGTAACGAGATCGCGTGCGATTAGATAATAACCGAAATACTTGCAAGCAAATGTTGGAAGTCTCGATGGTTTAACGGCTAGCGACTATAGTGCAATTAAGCAACTTTCGTAATGGCCGTCATAGGATAGGGACCGAAATATCTTGTTTGAGTAAACTTTTAATCACCAGGATTCCAGACACAATAGAAAATCTATTGTTTTGTTGGATATATCCGTCAGCGGCAGTTCAAGGGTTAATAATAAATAAATATCCACTGACATTCACAGTCCTAAGTTAAGTGTGAAGCCTGATAGGTACTTAATAAGGGATCAACATACTCATATATGTATTTATTTTTTGTAAATACATAAAAACACACAATAGACGTGTTCATGCATACAAATGTTTGTACTGCTCGGGAATTGAACCCCTTGGTGTAATAGCCGCTGTCCCAACCATTACACCAAACGGGTCGTCTAGAACTCCACTTTTTTTTATAAAACAACATTTTCTTCAAAATGCCACGAAGTAGTATTAAAATAATTAAATCTCAAGTTATCTACAGCAGTACGTAAACTATGTTTGCGATCGAGTCATTGCAATTATGTAGGTTAGTGATTGCAAATCGGAGTTACTTTCTGAAAGAACGAGATGTTTGCGCCATCGTTGTAAAGTTAAGAAGCAAGTTATTATTTCACACAGCTGTTAAGTCATACCTTAGAGACTGTATATACGGTTATCTGATTGGGCAGCTCAGTCTCAGCTATTTTGTATCTTATAAAATGTATCAACTTTATAATATTTACTTTAAATTATTTATGCTTATGCTGTTAGAAAGATAAGGCTCTTGACAGATATAGAAACGGCAAGATTGGTTTACTTTAGTTATTTTCATAGTGTCATGTCGTATGGTCTACTGTTGTGGGGCTCGGCTGCCGACATTAATACAATATTTTGTGCTACAAAAAAGAGCTATTCGTTTTATCTAAACCTTAGACCACGTGACTGTCTTAAGGAACTTTTTAAAGAAATAAATATAATGGCTGTAGCATCGCAATATATTTATGAAAATTTAATTTATGTTCGTAAATACTATAACACCTTTAAAAATTGTGATTCACACAATTTTAATACTAGGAATAAAAAAACTTGCTGTTCCGGACTTGAGACTACATAAAATAGGTAATCTTTTATAGGAAGATGTATAAGTTTTCAATAAGGTACCGCAAAATATTGTAGAGTTGCCCTTTCATATGTTTAAAGTTACAATCAAACAACACCTTCTAAAAAAGGGTACTACACTATTGACGAATATTTATGTGATAAAAATCCGTGTCTTAAACTGCTCAGCTATTCAGTGTTTATGATATATTGTTACATTAAGGAATTGTTTTTAAAAAAGGCAACACTGTTGAGTTTTCTTGGGTGCTTCTTTCTCAACAGGCCAAACCACTGAAGCGCTTTTTTTTCAAAGCATCAAAAGTTCAAAACTCATATTTTTAGTTTAGTATTTAAATCGTTTTTTATTATATTTTTGTATATTTCTTGACGTTCATAAGTGCTTTTGTAAGCCTAATTTGAAATAAATGTTTTTGACTCTGACTTTGAAATAAATAAATATCCACTGACATTCACACAGCGCCATCTAGTCCCAAGTTAGCGTGAAGCCTGTATTATGGGTACTAAACAACGGATAAACATACTTATGTATTTTTTTTTGAAATACATACATATTATACTTACATAGAAAACACCAGACCATTACAAAGAGACATGTTCATGCACACTGCCCAGGGATCTAACCCGGAACCCTTGGCGTTGCCATCGACCTCTCAACCGCAACACCAAATGGGTTTATAATGATACAGGCCCGTATTCTAGAGAACGAGGCTCAAGCGTTGATGTTTATTTAAATAGAATTAGGGATGCCGCTATTTATCGTATAAAGGGCCTAAGAGCGCAGGCCTTCCCTAACACACTATTTAACCTTCTCAAATGAAGGTGGTTACCCTCGGCTAGATGAATAAAAAACACGTTCTACTTTTATAAAGGCTAATCTAAACTACCTCAAGGCAATCTTAGCCATCTAAAGGCTAATTCAAGCTACCTTAAGGCTAATCTAAGCTATCCTAAAGGCGAATTTAAGCTACCTAAAGACTAATTTAATAAATAAAATAATAAATAATAAAAATCTTTATTCAAAATTTTACAAAGGTGCCTCAAAATAAATATTGATTCGATAATGTCTGCATAAGTATTAAACTGTGTCGCAGTCATTAACGCCCACCACACGGAAATTTAAGGCTAATTTAACCTACCTAAAGGTTAATTTAGGCTACCTTAAGGCTAATCTAAGCTACCAAAAGCAACCTAAAAGCTAAGCTACTTTAACCTTTTGACTGCCATCAATCCAGACATAACAAAAAAATGTTAGTCACCGATGACTGACATGGAAGTCAATGTGTTAAACTAGATGGCGTTGCGTGACTCCAAATATATACTCGCGTGCAAGTAAATCGACTCAAGCCTCAAGTGCGCATAAAAAGTGATATAACTAAAAAATGACTTATTTTACCTCTAATAATGTTTTACATAATTAAAGCCTAGTAATTAGGCTTTCAAATGGTAGCATAATATCAGTAATTTAAATAAACACTTGTACTTAGAATGCAACTGAACGCAACCTCCCGTAAACTGCTCTGCGCTCTATTCACAACTTGCGCGACACAACCCCCTATAAAACCCCCTGTAATCGTTTTTTTCTTATCAGTCGCTCATTAGACGTTGACCTGAACACATCTCTGCAAATTAAAGCCGTCATTTGAAGAAAATTATGGATACAACACCTGAAGAAGCCGCTCAAGTCGTTGCCCTGTTGCAAGAAGGGTTGAACCAGCGAGAAGTCGCTCGTCGTTTGAATATGAGTCAGTCCGCTGTCTCGAGAGTATACAGAAGGTTTCAAGAGACTGGTGCCTTCACTCGGAGGCCTAATACCAGCCGACGCCGGTGCACCTCGGAGCGTGACGACCGGTTTTTGGTCTCGACCTCTCTCCGAAATCGACACCTTACCGGCGTAGATGTGCAGCAGGAGCTACGTCAAGTTCGCGGGGTGACTGTCAGTCAGTGGACAGTTAGAAGAAGGTTGAAAGAAGCTAACCTTACTCCGAAAAGACCCGCTACAGGCCCGAAGTTGACCACAGCTCATCGTCAAGCACGCCTTCACTTTGCTCGAGAACATTTGGATTGGAGCATAGAGCAATGGCAGTCAGTCCTGTTCACAGATGAGACGAGGATGTGTCTCCATGGCAGCGACAGGAGAGGTCGGGTATACCGTCGTCCCGGTGAACGGTTTTCACAGTGCTGCTTTGTGGAAACCGTTGCATATGGTGGCGGATCTTGCATGATGTGGGCTGGAATTTCCTTAGAAGGCAAAACGGACCTTGTTTTCGTTCCTGGGGGAGGCCGGGAGGAGGTCTGACCAGTGATCGTTACATTGAAAATGTTCTACTGGATCAAGTTGTCCCTTATCAAGGCTTTATTGGGGAAAATTTCATCTTGATGCATGACAATGCCCGATGTCACACTGCTCGGGCCACACGTGATTTCCTGAACGAAGTTGGAATTCACACTATGCATTGGCCAGCGCTCAGCCCCGATTTAAATCCCATTGAGCACATATGGGACGAGCTCAAAAGGAAAGTTAGAGCGAGGAATCCAGCTCCGACAAACATCAATGAGCTCAAGACTGCTTGGTAGAAAAGTGGGGTCGAATACCACAATCATCCATTAAAAAGTTGATAAGGTCGATGAAGAATCGCATGAGAGCAGTGATCAGAGCTAGAGGAGGGAATACCAAATATTGACACGAATAATTTTTTTATCTTACGCACATTTTGTTTCATTTAAACACAATAACCCCATACTGTGAAATTGTATGAATTTTCAACATTTTTTACATTATCATTAGCATTAACCTTTTTTACTAAACTACTGAATCGATTTTCATGCAACTTACACCATTTTAAAGCTCAATTACTAGGCTTTAATTATGTAAAACATTATATAGAGGTATAATAAGGCATTTTTTAGTTATATCACTTGTTATGCGTACTTGAGGCTTGAGTCGATTTACTTGCACGCGAGTGTACTTATCACCATTACCATACTAAAATAACCGGCACACGATTCGTCCTTCACAAGTAGCCGGCGAATTGACCGGGCCACACCAATGACATAAGCGGTGACGCAACCGCAACTGGCCGGCGATGTAGCGCGCAGTGAAAGTGGCACGCGGGCTTGCGCCTGCGCCCTTCGCGGCTCTTCCGCGACTTGGATATGGGATAAATCTTGTTTCGACAGCATTATGGCCCTACAATTCCTCCATAACTACCTTAGATAATAAAGCAGTGTTGCCACCTTAGCTCTTTTGTAGCACTTTACTAGGGGGGAAATCCTTTTTTAACTTTTAAGCCCGAAAAGGGCAATCTAGCCTTTTTCACTGTTTTGAAAATATTACCAAAGAAGTTTTCGCCATGCCAACAAAGACTTTTTTCTATTTCACCGGTCATGAAGCCGTTTTTTTGGACGCTCAAAGAAAAGGCTTCATGAATCATGACATGATTAATTCAGCATTTTTTGTACAGAAAATATTCTGTACAAAAAATGCTATATTATGTTGGTAATTAGAGATCCATCTAGCCCTTTTTAACTTTTAAAAAATGACCCATTCCTAAAACTAGGGTGGCAACACTGAACAAAGCATACTTACCTACATTTGGGAAGTAAAGCGGTACATGCTGTTAACTTGAATAGGGATTGGTCGAAGCTGCAAGTAGTCGGTATGATGGCCTTCGCCGATGGGAGTTGAACTTCGGGTCTTGCACTGTTTAATGTGGACGCTTGGTGCGCTTTATACGCCACATTTATGGTCACGGGATCGTTTGAATCGGACTCCAAAGTAACGACTGTCCATGGATTTCGATATTACCAATGCCAAATAAGCAGTGCATACCCTGTGCGTCCAGACAATCCAGAAAATCGACAACATATTAAATGATTTCTCCTAGTTGGCCCATTTTCCTCTACTGCTTTGAAACCATAGGCGATCTGCTGTCATCATCAGCACACAATTAGACAAAAATGTTAATTATTTACTGTTTTTACGATTAGTCTCTCACACTTTGCATACCCTACTCAAAGATGTAAAAAGTGTAGACTCGTGATATGTTCACAAAACAACTGAAAAAGTGTTCCTGATGCAGCGACAGCACACATACAAATATATTTCGAATGAGAGCGTACATTTACCTTAACAAAGAGCCTACAACTGTATTCTCTTTGGCGGTTCGTTTTTATTTATACAGAATATTATTGACCCTACTCATAATCTCTGTGCACGTCAATGGATATTACTTACCATTAGGATAATTGCCAACTCGTTTTCCTATCCATTTAATAAAAAAGAATACGGATACCCTCGACTTCAAAATCTTCATGCGAATCGTAGTCCAGTCAAAGACTATGAATGAAATGATGTTGATTCTAGTTTCTATATACCTAAGGGGTATATTTCTTAGTCATACTCTTACTTCCATCAGTTTCACGAGAAGAATGCACCCTTGTTGTGCAATGCAATGGTTCCTGCCTATCACGGCAGTGCGGATGGCATAGGTTGACTGTTGTCACGTCCAATTCTGCATAGGTATAATAGCATAGGATAATATCTATTTGCACGATATTTGTTTAGATTCATTTAAGCATTACAAAGAAAACTGTTCCATAAGTTATTAAGTGAACAGTACGCTCACCTGATGGTATGGATTCCCTCTCTGTGTAACCCTCATATCAAAATTAAATAGTTCTTTATAACTTAACAATTCCGTTACAACTAGAAGACAGGCTATATGCTTAGTTTGGGGCTAGATGGCGCTGTGTGAATGCCAGAAGATATTCATATTTATTTTTCAAGTCGAGACTAAATGCCAACCCTTTAACGAATCTGGCATTTTGAGAACTCCATTGTTCTGTTACGTGATTGCAACTCAGCTTTGCACCAAGGTAAGATGGCGGAGCCCTTCCTGGTGCCAGCAAAAACGAGAACTTTCTAGGCCCTCGGCTGTGCCGTAACACAAGCCTAACGAGTAATGTGTTTCCGTAAACAAAATATGTTACTGTACGTGTTAAATGTTAATAGGTAACTCATGCCAGCCTAATAGGAGGGTTCCTTGTCGGTGATTAGTGATTACAAATATTGATAGTAACTGGTAAGTCAGTAATTGTAGTAGATAAACACTTTGATCATCAGCTCATTAAACGACTCTTCGGAGGGGCACGAGCCCCTACCCGTATAGGGTGTGTAGGCCTTAGACGTCTACGCGAACCCAGTGACACACATTGGCCGACTTACCTTTGAATTTCTTCGTAGGCGTGTGCAGATTACCTTACGATGTTTTCCTTCACCGTAAAGCGTCGGTTAAACATACATATAATTACGAAAATTCGAAAACACATTGGTACGTGGCGGGATTTGAACCTGCGCCCTCCAGATCGGAGGGCAACAGTCCACACCGATGAGCCACCGACGCTCTCAGAAAAAACTCGTTAACATTAACTATAAATTATTATTGAAGTAAAAAAATAAGAGTTTAAACATTTATAAAATAGTAACTCCAACTGCAGGGTACAAGCTTCAATTCAATTCAGTTTAAACTCCGCACAGCATGACAAGACAATTCAGAGTAGGTCTTATCACACGCAGTCTCAATGCTGATTGGTGGGTGATAACGACTACCATCCAGATATTATATCCGGGACCGGTGCGGCGCCTCAAAGCTCCTAAGTCGGCTCCGAAGCACGAAATCATCTTTCTTTTCGAACAATTACATGATATAGCGTGCTATGGCTCACCAAACTGGGGAAATATAGTAAATAGTGACTACATGACCCACGGAGCACGCGGCAATCAAAAATCAATGCTCAGACCAATACCATGGAGGCAGTTAGGCAATTAGTAAACACCATCATCATCTCATGAAACGTTCCCACCGAGTGGCACGAGGCTACCCGTACTCGGGTGTAACACCTTAGTTTATTTCACGGTTATAAGAGACTTGACATCTGTTGTCTTGGGTGGCGGGCGCAGGGTAGTGTTGAAAATAATGATGAACTGTTATTACTTTTGCTCAACACTGCATCTGTCATGGTCAGGCGTATCACTTACCACCAGGTGAGCGCACTAACCGTCCTGATCAATTATGACATATTTTTTATTTTGGTTGTGTATGAAACCCACGTAATGTCCTAAAAAGCCAAATAGTGTGTGAGTTTGAAATATTTTATTAATAACAGATTTTAAAAAAGTGTTTCCATCTTGAAAGATGACAAAAGAATATAACCTACGTGGTATTTTGAGAAATGCATACTTGTATTTTTAAATGATAAGCAAATGCTCTCAAAACTACATCCTACAATCGATACAAAAAAATGCTATTTCAAAATGCCTCCGAAAATGAAGCCCTCATTACCAAACGAGTTTCGTTCTAATCATAACATGATTGATTAGTTGTTTCAAAAAGTGCATTACCTTAAACATGGTTGTATTTATGTAACACTTGTTTCGCAGACGCAGCGGTGGGGGGTGCGCAGGCGCAGCGTCGGTCTCAGCCTCAGGAAAAGATCAGGTATTTTCCCACTTCATTTGTCGATTGTCGTCCGTGACGCGCGGACGTGTTATCACAGTGATTGTGCCAATTGTCAATTGTTATCTGGTGTTTTGTGTGTTGTGCTGTGAGGTTATTTATGCGGCCCCGCGCTGAGCACTGAATGTGGGATTGAGTGAGTTGGTTTGTATTTTTTTTCTCTGTTGGGGTGGGTAAACATACATTGACAGTTCATTGTTTTGAAACACAATAAAAATATACCTGTCATAGTTTTTTTTACGCTCCAAGCTGTAGATTTAACCAAATAAGTAATAATTACTTAGTAAGTGTGTAATAATTTGATAATCATTTATCTTTAGTATATAAAACGCGCTATGAGTACTAGGCGAACGAGCTATATGATAGATAAGTAGCTATCAACTATATTGCTTACATGTTTGTCCATAAGTATACTAAATACAGTATGAAAACAACAAATATACGCTATACTGCAGGCACAGGCGTCATCACTAAAAGCGATCTCTTCCAAGGAACTATTGATTGAGGATAAAGGTAGAAAAATTAAGGAAGCACAAACAAATGTATGTTATTACAGTTGTTTTTGTTTTACTTATAAATACTTTATCATACAAAGGGCTTATCTAAATAAGTAATGGTATCTGCTTAAAAACGACCACTATATTCATTTGTTTATCTTTCTTATCTTGGTATACGATTGTATATCTAACTGTGTATTATATTAAAATTATATCTTTTAGGTATTGGTCATCATCATCAGCTCATTAAACGTCCCCACCGAGGGGCACGAGCCTACCCGTAATAGGGTGATTAGGCCTTAGTCGTCCACGCGGGCCCAGTGCGGGTTGGACGACTTCACACACAACCTTTGAATCTCTTCGCAGGCGTGCATGAAGGTTTCCTCACGATGTTTTCCTTCAACGTAAGAGCGTCGGATAACGTACATATACTTTCGAAATTGGAAAATACATTGGTACGTGTCGGGATTTGAACCTCAGCCCTCCCGGTAGGAAGGCGACAGTCCACACCATTGAGCCACCGACGCTCAATGGTGAATGGTTAGGTTTTGGTAAATGAGAACAAAATGTATATAATATAAATATCACTTCATAATGACTATAAATTCAATTGAAAACAAATTGAAAATAACAAGTAAAAACGTTATTTTGTATCGTATA
>PQWD01006308.1:0-11822 GCA_019425675.1 Leucinodes orbonalis
TAACGACACCCAACTCTTAATATAATCATAATGGGGCAACCAAACATACCTACTATACAATAAACGTTATTCAAAGTCGTAAAATCCTCGAATAAAGAAATAAATGATCGTTAGTTTTGAGGTTAAAGAAATGACGAAAGTATAAATTAACATTAAACTCCAGTTATTATCACTAAATACAACGTGAACGTATGTAGGTATTTTGTAACTTACCTATATCACATTTAATAAGATTTGCCAGCATTTCACAAAATATACGTGACTCTCTTTATTAGCAGATATTCGAAATTAGCATAACCATGAGCTATGCGACTGGTAGGCCTGTTATTGCATTTGATTTGTTTTTATAAAGAAATGAGTCAGATGTTGTATTTTCCCAAAAATCAAATTGAGCCATGAAAAGGACGCACCGATAAACCGCTACATTTTTTGCATAAACAGTGGAATATTTGAATATGAAATAGTATTACATAAGTGGACAGTTTACCAGTCGTTCACGTTGTAAAATTCATTTTTGTCTCAGATAAAGCATAGTCTCAAGCATGGCTCAAGTGAGGAAGGAAGGTAAAGGTCAGGCGCTTCAGACGGACGTCCGCCGGGGATACATAGGCTAACGGAAGGCCAGACGACCTCCGAACTCTATGGCCTGTTGCTAAGTAGAAGGTCTAAGCTGATTTATGTATTAGAATAATTGCAATTTAATGTGTAATGCGATAACATACGAGTACAACGATTAGATAGGTTCTATGTGCCATTTTCGGTACATATGTCGCAGATAGTAAATATAATATGTGTTATTAAGTTAAAGTGCCTTCTTTTACCATCGCAGAGCCTAAATTATGAAATTAATAAATAAAAAAAAACGTAAACATTTTATTTGCACGCCGTTTATTTAAAGTTTATTTTGTCGAGATAGTTATACCTGATTGTGTTCCATATCCTTGAGAATAACAACTTTTCATTTATGGCAAACTATCCTTGTCGTTGAGAAAATTTTTGGTATTTTCGTATTTTCACATAGCAATGTTAATTGTAGGTAATTATTTAAGGGCTATTAATTCTTCATGTAAGGTTTAAGCACAATTTGCCCTAAAACAAGAGGTTAAAAATAAATAACAAATATCGTAAAACTTCAACCAATCTATTTTTAGTACACGACACATCCATCCACTCGTGTCAGTCGGCTAATCAAATCAATAAGTACACTAACATCAATCAGTATAACAAGAGCGAGCTGCAAAATCATTTAAAGGCTGGTGCAACGTGTGTGATTGACTGGCGGGAGGCGAACTAATTGGTCGCGTCGCGTGCGCCCACCGCCGCCGATGCGCCGATAACCGCCAAGGCAACACACCAGAAGCTATGGTAGCCAGAAGCTTGTATTTGTATTGCACAAAACATACGAATGTGTACAAAACACTAGCTTACAGTGCGCTTTGCTAATAGACCTTCCAGGATATAAGAGCCCATAAATCTACTGCTGATGCAAAACAAGATTTGTATGTAGCTGATAAAATTAATCAAACTACAACTGACTGTAGCAAAAATTTAACAGTCGTGTTAGAACTAAAATTTCACTAGCCTTTTAGCTCAAAGCTTAGTTATTTTTTATTTATATAAAAAACTACAATCATGGAGTTTTGTGGCAATGTCATTTGAACATTTAAATAGTATACCATTGTTTTACGTCTATAGTCTTATCAGTTTATCAGATATCATTAAATCCTCGGAACTGTAAAAGAGATGATCCTGACCTAATATAGTGGTTTTAACCCTTGATGTAACAGACTTCTTAGCCGCTACTATACTAACAGTTGCTAACATAACGGTTTGCTACGAGTAAATGGGTTTTCAGAAAAATATTACATGTGGGATTTAAGGATCTATACACATAATTCTATTGTGGTCCCAATCTCTTTAATAAAATAGAAAATCTTAATTCTTAGAACTCATCTTATCAGACTTATTCGTTTTATAAATAAGAATTAGTTGCATAAATGCGTTCGAATTCTATCGCTTTGACCTATGACCATTCATTAGAAAGAAGCATCAGGTCCTTCGGAATTAATGGGACATTACATTATTTAATTGAAAAATGAATTATCCGTTTGAAAGTCCCGACGGCTGGTCACCCCAGCGCGCCATGGGTGACACCAGTAGATAACGGCTCAATGCCGGCGTGTTATGTGCCCCACTGCTGATAGAGGCATCGCCCATTAATCTATGCTCGATTTTCTTACAAAGCAAAGACAATCTATAGCCGATAACGCCACAAGGCTTCGGAGACTTATTCTCGTTATATCTTATCATTTAAAGTTTTGAGTAGTAAATACGAACAATGCTATTCCCTTTGCTCGTGATACGTTTCTTTGGGCATTTGGATATTAAAAAATAAGCTTTTAAGAATATAATGCTTTTAAGAAATTACTCGTACATTTATTTATCTATTATGTAAGCACTCAAGTTTGGGTTTTCTAGTCATATAAATTACCGATACCGTAAACATGTTAAATGTCATATTTTAATAGTAAAACCGGTTTTCACCATTGACGTGTAGGCCATAGTTTTCTATCATAAAGTATTAATGATTTCTCGTATCTTAAGATGAATGAATGATGTTTCTATCATTATAAACTTATCGTGCGTTTATTGCTGCATAAGTGATCAAGCTTAATTTTATATTTAATTAGAATATACCACTTCTTTAACTGTCTTCTCGGCCCATTTGTAAATCTCTAACTTTTGGTTATCTTGTAGGTATGTGGGCAACTGGTTATTATATAGGCGCTATTTTTACGAGAGCAGATTCCAAAGATTCCGCTTAAGGGGTGACACAAACCCATACAGCAGTTACCATGTCAGAACATCTGAACGTCATTTCTCTGTATGACATTCGAAGATATTGAAGACAATTCTATTAGTTAGTGAATATAACCCTGCTCAGCTTCATGCTTTGCCCGGAGTCATACTACGGCCTCACAGAAAACCGTCATGGAACAAGGCTCTCACCTCAAGTTTCGTCGAGTGAGTGACGTTACTAAAGGTACAAAATCCTCTCCAAAACTCACTCGTAGCTCCTTCGGAGTAACGACTGTCCATGGTGGTGGTTCATCTTGTAGACGTGACACCGTTCCTGCTTGTACTGGCGACCTTGACATAGATCCTCGGATGGAGCCTCGCTCCAGTGCACAAGCATTGTGGCTGTAATAAAACAAAATCGCTCACCAGTAGCCCAATGCACAACGGTGTGGTGTTCGTCGTCAACGGCGTTGAGGTCCGCGCCGGCGGCGAGCAGCGCCTGCACGAGCGGCACGTTCCCGTGCACGACGGCGAGGTGCAGCGGCGTCAGGCCGTCGGCGTCGCGCGCGCCCGCCAGTGCCGGCGCCGCCATCAGCACGCGGTCGGCGCAGGCCGCGCGACCCGCACCCGCGCCACACCCGCTCGCCGCGCAGTAGTGCAGCGCGCACCGCAGCCCGCGGTCACGGACATGCACTGAACTTGGCTGACATTACAATATACATGAGTTTCAATTTTTATTAGGTGGTGCTAGTGGTAGTTACTGAGTCGTATAAGTAGGTACCACTGCAGTACCAGATATCGTCCGGTAAAATGGAGTGCTTTGCACTTCTATGTTTCAGGATGAGTGCACTGTAGCTAGTTAAGTTACCGGTTATAAGAGACTTAACATTAAGAATTTCGGTATACGGACAGTGTTGACGGAAAATAATGACTACATACTATTATTAATTTAACGCTGCATCTGTCATGGTCAGGCTTTCCCGGTTCCTTAAGGACATAAAAAAAATATAGAAAAATTAGTAATTAGAGAAAAAATCGGGTAGTGGCAAGTAGCCCATGAATGTTGACATCCAAGGATCGGTCAGCGTGGAATTAGGTAAGGGCTTCATTCAGACGGAGATATGTTACGGATTCTAAGGATATAAGAGACAATCAGAAAACGTTACAATGCTCATTGGAATGGCGACCACGTTCACATCGCCTCATTCTTTCCATACTTGGAGTTTCTCTTAGGAATAAAATCCGAAACTATGTTATTGGCAAACTTGTGGCAGTGCCCAAGATTCGCCAAATCAGTAAAGTGAAACGGTAGTCTTATGACACAATGAACCGACAACTTGCGAAAAGTCGCTGGTGGAGGCTGGATTGGTTAGTTGGCAGAAAATGTGAGCGACCCATGACCAGCAATGGAATGCAAAAGCAACGTATCCAATGAGACAGTGGTGCTGCTACTAATTTGTCTCTTGTTTTGATAGTTTTTTTATTATGTAAATCAGTTCACTCTATTATCAGGTGGCTCGTGCTCTACCAATCTTACAAGATGAAAACAATTGAAAGGTAGCCCTTCTGGTTGTAAAATGTATGATCCTGCATAAAATGAATACTCATGCTCCTCTCGATGTTCCCCTATTATTACATACTTAACTTTCTGAAGTACCTACACTACTCATATACTTACAATAAACTTAAGCGGCGCCCTTACACGAAGTTAGTTAACTACACTCGTAGTGATATAACGACCCATGTGGTATAATGATCGAGACATCGGCTGGCACACCAAGGGTTCCGGGTTCGATCCCCGGGCAGTACAAACATTTGTGTGCATGAACATGTCTATTTGTAATGGTCTGGGTGTTTTTATGTATATTATGTAAGTATCCATTTACAAAAAAATATATGTATATTAGTATGATTATCCGTTGTTTAGTAACTACCCATAAAACAGGCTTCACGCTATACTTGGGGCTAGATAGCGTTGTGTGAATGTCAGTGGATATTTATTACATTAGTGAGTTTATTTAGACTTCGGCTAACGTTAAGCTTTGTTTTCGTTGCTCATACCACTGAACTAGCAAATCGACTATTTTTCATAATTGTATTATTTTTTCTAAACAAATACAACATTGGGGAGTAAGTAAACACAAAGATATCTATATTTATGAAGAAGTCTTTGAGTAGGGAAGGGCTAAGGGGTCTACCTTTTACCGCAGAATTTAATGTCATAATATTATTATGATAAGCAGCGGAAGGCATAATCTTCATTACGCAGAAACTCATTTGAAAGAGAGAAAATTCTTTCTTTCTTTCTTTCATTACGCAGAAACGCATTTGGCATTTACTCATTAAGTAGACACTCAGAACGCATAATTTTATAAAGCTGGAATTATCTTCAGACTATATTTGATATCCCACAATAATTAAAAAGCAGATCAATCGTATCGCAGAAAGTTCACAGTCAGAATCGACTATTGGCATACTTTTCATATACATATGCAGCATACAAGCAAGCATGCAGAATACAGGCAAGCATACAGGCATGCATGCAGCATGCATGGTTTTTGTCACGGCTACGGCGCTGCGGGGCTCCGCCGCGGCGGTCCCACGCGACAATGTGGTGATGATGATACAGATGGTTTTAGCTCACCATTAGCTACTCAGCTCGCGGGCTGCCACGCCTCTCTGCGCCTACGCGGGTTTAGATTACACTCTAGGGTAGGTAGGGCAGACAAGACTGCGTGTCGTGGGTTTTGCAACGATTCGTTTCTGTCACAGACCTTTGTGACATAACATGACCTTTTTAAAATAATATCTTAATACAATTTACGGTTTAAACACTTTTTTGTATAAATAGCAATGCCTAATAAAATTATTCTATATGAAATTCTTCCATATGCATAGTATGCCACTTAATTTAAACGTTAGCTTAGTACAACATAATAAATTAGACCATATAAACATTCAGCTAAACAATAATTATATTTAGAAAAATAATATGCCTTGTAAATATTTAATGAAAGAAGATTATGCCAAGTGTGTTATGCCAAATAAGTTTCGGAGAAACAAGATTCTGCCAAATAAATGGAACCCCTATCTGAGACTTATGTAGGTCTTAGCTTAATATGACAGTATGGGTGCCTCATTTGTAACTTTTACTGGTATAGAAGTCTTAATGATTTTATCATCAGTAAAATCATTTGAACTGCGGTTTAAGTACACAGCCTTAATTTCCTTTTATTTGCATGCCTCGTGTACAACAATACCATGCTTATGTTTTTCAAATCTTTTGATGTTCTAAATCAATAATTCTATCGAAAGCTAAACGCACTACATGCGTTAGGTACATAATACATGCATGAACTACGCTAATAAATTATGGAACCTTTGTCATGGAAGAGCAAACAAGGTGTAATTACTACGGCAACGTTCGTCGACCCAGGCTTATAAGCTTGTAAATGGTTAACAAGACAAACAGAACAGACAGATGTGGTGTCGAAGAGGGCGCGCACGTGCCTTTGAAGTCAATACTGACACATGACCCTTATTGCGTTTCAGAGCCCGTCATTTCTACACCTATTGATTGACTGTTACCCCCTATTTATCGTTTTTGTAACCCCTCATACGTACATGCATTATTAAATAGATATCAACTTAAAAGCTTTTTCGTTTTATTTCTATCACTCTATTTGCATTTACAGATGCCATTATATTGCATATTTATTTAAGAATGTCAAAAGCTATAAAACAGTGCGAGTTTTTTTTATTAGTATAGGATGTGACCTGCAAAACAGACTGAGGTTTTGACAACAAGCGTTTGCTTAGTCACGAATCGGCGTGTGTCCCGCTATACGTAATTGATGGGAAAATATTGACGGAAACATTACAGTGCAGTTTGCCGGCGTCAAGTTGTTTACAAGCGAGCGATCTTGGATCGACGCCGGCCTGTTCGCGTGCCACGCTCGGGCGCACTAAGCTTTGCTGATTTCATATTCTAACACCTTGTATATAGCCTTGTGCTTTACGTGTTTTTGATATATTTCAGCTGATTTTTCAAATCATTGTTTCAGTATGTTCTGATGGAAATAAAGTATTTTTGCTATGTTAAATATCCTGTAGGTAGGAGCCTATGTGAACAAATGTGATGATTAAATTCTTAATATTGTACCATGATCTATTTCTACTAATATGGTTGACGTCACAAATGGGATGAGAGTCATGTTGGTACGATGAACTCACGTCTTTATTTAGTATGTCGACAACGGCCTTGTAGTCAGCCTGCTGGCAGGCGTACATGAGCGGCGTGCAGCCCTGTGGCAGCGGAGCGCCGGCATCAGTTCCCTTCTTGGAGCCCTCCACCTTTTCCCGCTTGATCTTAGTACTCTTGTCGAGGAGATCGCCTTTGCGGCGGCTCTTGGGCTTTTTGAGGATGCTCGGGATGGGCTCGCCCCGGGCGCTGGCGGCACGCTTATCCATAACAGAGGAGGTTAGAGAGCGCGAGCATGGGAGCAGCCGGCGGCGGGCGGGCGCGGAGGGCGCGACGCTCCGACTGGCCCGCTGGCCGCTGGACGCGGCTGGGCGGCGACACGCAACGCCCGCCCTACACCTAATCTATTACCTCATTGCACAAAAGCAGGTCACCGCTACTTTTATTAGCGAATTTCGATTGTAAACTTTATAGCTATACATATAGCTGACACCTCTTTTATAATCACTACTCAATTCTAGTTTCCGAACAAAGCGACTACGGATTTTTGATCTAATATCTTTAACGTTTTATGGTCCATCAGTATTTTTTAAATACAGAAAATGTAGTAGGACCTGGAAATCTTTCCGATATATGATGGTAAACTAGCAACAACTTCGTTAAACAAACAAAAAGACCAAAGCTGTAAAAATTTACTCATATAAATCCCACTAATTTTTTATACCTTATTTAAAGTACTATTCTAAGTTAAGTCTTTTGACCGGTGTCCTTGAAGTGGACGTGAGTTACACGTGCGAACGCCTCTAGCTCACCCTACCATTAGTCATCGCCCTACGGACTATAACGCCATCCCACCATGAAATGTCAAGAGCCAGCTAAAAACAATAATGTTTTGGTTGTTCAAGGTGGCCAAGATAATATGAACTGTTTCATAGTATTGTTAAATTGGGAATTCTGTGAAGAACAGGTATCAAGGTTCGGCGGTGGCATATGATTATGGGGGCTATTAAGTAGTTGTGAGGTAAGGGTTGGGGCTGTAGTTCGGACCTAACACGTAACGTGCGGGCGCGACGTCAGCCAGCCACGCCACCCCTCGCTAACGCTGCTGATCGTAATCGCACTAACATAATTTTAAGTCGTACCCGAGATGAGTTTGCGCGTAAATCCATCGTGATAAAACTTTCAAGGCAACATCGTCAAAGTCCGTACGATATTAGTTATACTATACAAGCTTAACTTTGTAACGAATCAATCTCAAATACACATACACCGAATTATTGCTAATCTACTTTAATAAGTCATGTTGGTAACAACACTGAGTAGTCTATTTCTATTACTAGCTATTGCCAGCAGCTTCGCTCGCGATAAATTCAAGGAATCACGATTCCCCTTACTGGTTACGAATACAGAATATATTGTATGCTACTGTAGATAATTTGTTACGTCTTTCCATATTGGGACAGATTTAGAATTAGACAACGTAGCCTATGTCACTTTTTATCCCTTTAACTATCTCTACGTAAAAATCACCCCTGCGCAGTACAAACATTTGTGTGCGAATGGTTAGTTTTTAATATTCAGGGAAGTAGATACCCATCCATTAACCGTCCGCGACTCAATGGTGTAGACTGTTGTCTTCAGATCGGGAGGGCGCAGGTTCAAATCAAGCCACGTTGCAATGTGTTTTCTATTTTCGAAATTATATGTACGTTATCCGACGCTCTTATGGTGAAGGAAAACTGCGATCAGATTCCAGGGTTGTGCGTGAAGTCGGCCAATCTGCACAGGGCTCGCGTGGATGACTAAGCTATACGCTCTTTACGGGTTGGCTCGTGCCCCTCGGGGGTCGTTTAATGAGCTGATAATGATGATGAGATATCAATCCTATCCGTTGTTAAGTAGGTACGGTGCCCGTTATACAATACTTTCGCACTTTGTTTTTCTGTGGATATTTAAACATAAGTAACGTGTATCCTGTCCTGGGGTTGGTACGTAGGTATATTCACTAAAGCGTGTCCGATTTAGCACTACTTACAAGACTATTCGGTCAATTTCATGTAAGAAGTCAATTCAATCAGTTTGTAATCAAAACAACAATATTTGTATCCATAAAAGTTACCTAAACTTGACGCGATTGTTTTATGAAATCAGTTAAACTTTTTAGGCTAATTATTTTGTTCCAAATTCTTAGTGGCTAACTACACTTCTGTTCGCATGGCATGGACTCACGCACATTCGTATTCGACCACTTGAAAATTAAAAAGGAGCCCTTTCTCGTGCCTTTCCGTAGTTTCCCGTTGATCTAAGCCAAATCTGACCCAGTGCCCTAGATCGTTTAAGCCCTTTAAGTAATAAACGAACATTGTTTTCTTAACATTGTATTTTAATGTGTTCGCTGGACTTGTGTATAACCTATTATTAAAACTAAGAATTAATGGCCTATTAGGATGACTCTATCATACATAATCAATCATCATTAATCAGCTATAAAATCCCAATATAAGGCACAGGTCTTCCCGCACAGCATAAATAAGGGAAAATTGGGCTGCAGTTCACCACACGGGTCCAACACACCTATTTACGACTAATATTGAAACTGGGCTTAAACTTTTAACGTGACCTCAACACAAATGTTTGTATTCTGCACGAAGATGGGATCCCACCAGCACCCTTAAGGGTAACCCTTAAGGGTGCTTAGAGTATTAGCAAAACAAAACAAAAAGCATAGTATCTACAAGAGTAACAGAAAATGTAAAACCATTTTACCTACCCTAGCTTTAAAATAATCTATTGAGGTTGAACCTTTTAAAATTAAAACTGTAAAATTGTGCAGGTATTTAAAAACTAATGATGTTCATTCCTTCTAGACGCTATCGATAAGGAATGTAGTTCACGTCTGGTTGCAGGTTTTTAATATATTATAAGTAAAGCGCATTAATGTGCGCAAAGTAGGCCATGTACCGGCCTACTTTCACTCACGATATTTGTTCCTGCCGTATGCAAACATCGAGATTTGACGCGTCACGGCCGGTTAACCCTCTACTCCTTAAATGTTCTTTTTCGTCGTTTTACAAGAGCTTATTTTTATCTTTTTGCAAGTACGGATCACGAATAGCCTTAGCATTCGGTACCGTTATTCAAACAATGGAAATTGCTAAACTATGGAAGCTTGGATGAATTTTTAGACTTTATAAAATGCTAGTAAAGGTTAAGGTAGGTATTTTCTAGCATAAGAATAGTTAGTATTTTTAAGATATCTGCTTTTGTTTATTTACTTATGAAGAAACGCTCTCCTTCAAATTTAAGGATAAATATAGAAAAATGATTACTATTTAAAACCTGTTTTTAAAGTTAACATGACAAGAGAAAAATATTAAAGACTAATACGTTATTTACTTATATACCTAAACAATATTTGATACCTAATTTATTCTACTTAACACAATCATTATCGATGTTCTTATCATACAGACTGGGAAAGGCAAACTTATTATTTATTTTGTATTTTCATTTCATGATATCAATAATTCCATTTTATTATAGATAATATAAAAAAAAATTTATTTTTAGTTGATAATTTTATTAGTTGTGTTGACAATTTTTATTATAGATGTTAAAAAACTATTCAAATCAAAAGAAACTTCAAGCAGATGCGTGTTACCAATTATTACGTAGCTTTAACATTCGAATTTAGGCAGACCAAGGCATGACCTACATTGATTCTGAAAACGCTAACGTTGATGGAATCGACGTGGGCAGACGCCTGCTAGCGGCGAAGGTCGCACAGCTAATCAGCAGTAAATTATTGGCGTGGTCAGGGCGCATGTGGGTCAGCGATCAATCGTGATAATGCTGCCAGCTCAAGCTCGCGCCTCGATTATATGGAAATTAAACCATCACCCGGCGCGCTCCCCGGCGCCGCTACCACGTTACTCGCCCAGCTACGGTGTACTGCATTTTTAATGTACACTAGATAAAAACACTAATAGTAGTTGCCAAGACGGTAGCCCCAATTAAAGTTGTAAAGTAAAATTAATAATGGTTGTAGTACCTGTATTCAAAAATAAATAGAGATATAAAACAAACTGCTTTACGTCATTAACGTTACAATTCAAAGATGTACTAACAAGTAGGTATTTAACTTCAATTATAAAAAAAAGGTTAAGTTTTAGGTTCGCTTTGACATATTTAATCAAGCACAATTAAGTTAAAAATACGTAGTACGTGTCTATTAAAAACTTAACGTGGGACTAAATTTAATTTATACCTTAGGTTTTGATACAAGTTTGTATTTTTAAAACTTACCAGATTTTACTTGTAGAATCATTTTTTGTTTGTTCACACTTGTAATTTTTTACACTTAGGTTCTTCAAGGTTGAACTTGCGTAGTATTAGTTACGCTACACAATACACAATCCTACGAATTTAATACGTTTGGCCGTTATATTATATTTATGTACTTATTCAATACATATCCACACGTGTAGACGTGCGATGTCCTGCCGATTAATTGGTAAATAAACGTAAATGACATTAGTAGGTACAATAGTTACCATGGTAACACTGTGTGACGCTAGTCTAGTTCAATTCTCTCGAAATCCATCAACCCCCCAAAGTAAATCGCGTGTAATGTCCTATAATTACTTTTATTTTTTATCTACAGGGACATTCAACTATTTTATTTACCCATACAATATAAATATTAAAGCCGTCAATAAGGTCGTGCCCGTGCCAATGGTGTCGGAGTTTGTCAAAGGCTATTAATGTAGGTATAGCTAAAACACAGGGGCTACTACAAATGTACATCGTTTAATTTTAATTA
>PQWD01006308.1:12884-26933 GCA_019425675.1 Leucinodes orbonalis
ATGGTAGTCACGCCAAATTTATTTATATGTGTTAGAGATATGTATAGACTATCTGTGCTTCACCAGCGGTACTTATACTGCAAAATTTTTCCACAGTAACACGTATTAAGTGTTAATCTATGGAAGCAGCTAACTCCAACCCTAATTTTGTAACACCTTAACTTACTTGAACGGCACGAATCCATGACACATTAGAAATGAAATTATCTGTCACCCAATTGCAGTGGCGTGCACCCTACATATGCAAATAAGCAGTGCATACCCTGTGCGTCCAGACAACATATGAAATGATTCCCACTTATTCGCCCATTTATCTCTACAGATTTGAAACCATAGGCGATCTGATGTCATCAACAGCACTTAATTTCACCAAAATTTAGGTAAATTATTTTTATTGTTTCTGCGATTTTTTTTTTCAGCAGATGGCTTTTACAGCATCACCGGACAATTGGCGAGCGCAGATGGCTCTCAGTCTTAAAATTTTCGTTGCCTAAGGGCGTCCCAGAGTGAGACTCAAACCTCGGCTTAGAGCGTTGCGGGGGGGCTTGGTAGCCTAACATATGTTTGGGGAGAAAAGCGGCCCGACACACGTCTGTTACGCGAATAGGGACTGTGCGAACCTACAGGGACACGAGACAAAGCCCCCGCCGGCTGTTGTTGTTTTAGTTTTGTAATTTTTTAGCTATTACGGCTGCCGATGCGGCGGCGACCGTGATGGGGTCGTCTGGATCGTCTAGTTCGTCCCGTGGACGCCGACGTTAACGACAATGAGCAGGTTTGAATTCGCTACTACAGAGTCGAAGAAGCGTCCAAACACGCCAACTTTAGGTACTGCGAAATTGTAGGCAGCCCTAAGTCTAAATAAAGGTTGACATTACTTTGTCAGTTAGGTTAGGACATTGCAGGCTTTATCACCTGTTTCTCCTAAAAGAAAGACGATTCCGTGCTTCGGAGGGCACGTTTAGCCGTCGGTCCCGGCCGCCTTCGAATTGTCGTTAGTCAAAAACCGCGTCAAAGGCTGTGAAGCGGTTTCAAAACTCTGAAACAGGACTTATGTGGGGTCAGTCCACTCGCTAAGAAAAAGAACAAGAATTTGTCTTTAAAAAAACCTGCACGATTAAAAAAACAAGAGTAACATACTCGAATCCGCGCACTGCGAAAAAAACGCAAGTCGATTTTGCATGAAATTATTTTTCACCGAACATAATCGCAGTGCGCGCATAGGTTACTATTGAAAAACATTAGTATTTTTGTAAAATAAGATGAAAATATATTAAATGTACCTTGGAAGTGGAGTAGGTGCCACAAAAACAAAAACTAAAGTACCTATATTTAATTATTTACAAAAAAAAATGCGCCTTGCGGCTTTTTCCGGCATTCACTGATGATGATTTCCCAGTAAACCTTCTGTTCATTTTTTTTGTGCTTCGTCGGGGGCCCCCCTGGACGTGGGGCCCTAAGCTTGTGCTTAATTTGCTTAAGGGTTAATCCAGGACTGCTAACGTGGCTATACGCATGACTTATTGTGAATGACTTGTAGCCTATGGATATGAGTGGACGCAGCGTGTGCAAATACCACACCGTATAAGTCATTATGGGCCTAATACACGCCGTGTAGATTCTCACCTTATTACTAAGGGATAATATACTACGTGCGTGCATTAGACTATGCAGGCGCCCGAGTGCGAATGCAGCCCGATTGCGCGCTGTTTTGATGTTAGACCACTATCGAGAGTGACGCCTAGGTATCGGTTTTTCTTTTCCCAGGAAATAAAATAGCGTCGGCCTTCTGAAAGAGGACCGCCGCGCTAAATTTCTGCGATTAATGTTTAAAGTTTTCGGTCACCTATCCGTATTTCCTTGACTTAAGCGATCTTCAACCGAATGCAATTTCCTTTATTGAATTTTTGGTGTGTAATGATAAGTGTAATTTTTGTGTCTATCAATAAATATTTTTTCTTTCTTTCTTTCTTTCACTTACCAGTACACCATGGAAGACTTACCTTATAAATATATCAAAAGACGTATCAATGCTCAAATATACAATTTCGGAACTCATTCACTCAAATGATAGAGCAATTTATTCGGTTGCAATCCATCTAACGACTGAAAATTATGTATATCATCGGGGTCTTTTATACATTTTTTATTGGAACCATGTTTTGCACGAATGGACCGACTCGACCGAAATGATACGACGTGAAATAAAGCTTCAAGTTGTGTTTCGTAGAGAGAGTGAGGTTTCATCATCATCAGCTCATTATAGGTCCCCACCGAGGGGCACGAGCCTACCCGTAAAGGGTGATTAGGCCCTGTCGTCCACGCGGGCCCAGTGCGGATTGGACAACTTCACGCAACCTATGAATCTCTTCGCAGGCGTGCGTGAAGGTTTCCTCACGATGTTTTCCTTCACCGTAAGAGCGTCGGATAACGTACATATATTTTCTAAAATCCGAAAACACATTGGCACATGTCGGGATTTGAACCTCAGACGCTCTCAGGCTTTCAGTATTACTTAATACATAAACTGACATGTTTATCCGTTGATTATTGGGTTGTTTCAACGACACTACAGTGGTCGTTGGGTTGTTTAGTATCCAATCATGCATATTGCAGGCTGATGCTAGTTTGGGCTGGGATCGCGCTGTGTGATTGTCACTAGAAATTTTTTATTTATAAATTCATTAGATTTCATTTCCAAAGTGGTAAAATGTACATACATTTAAATAAGGGAAGTAATAATACTTAGAAAAATATATTATGCAAACTTTGGTTTGAGCGACATCTAGTCTGCTGCTACGGCACCATTCATGGGCCATTCGAACTTGTTGGTAACGTTCGACAAGAGGACAGTGAAGTTTTTTAGTCAAGGCTAAATTAAAGACATCCATTTCATTTTAACAAAACATTATTTGAAAGCATTTTGTTATCATCACACCTTTCTACTTGTTCCCCGAGATATTTACTGAGTTTGAATATTAATATACTTCTTACACGTACTTTGAAATTTCCGAACGTAGCATAGTTAGTTGCCTTGGCCTAAAAAAAATAGAGCTGTTTACTAGAGGTGTGTAGGTCGCGGTGTATATTCGGAGTTACATCAGGATGTGTGTCCAGCTCTAGTGATGTACATCCAGGTTTCGTGTCCGACGGACCCATATGGGTCCGGCGGAGTTGTGAACGCGGAATGAAATCCGAAGCCGCAGTTCTTGATTGTGGGTCGGTTCTGCTTGTAGTTCAGTTAGTACACGGTGCTCTGCCGGCCGGTTCGTCAGATACAGTTCCAGCTCCGTGTGAGCTTTATTATAACGACATAAATTTCATCCTCTTTGCTTTTCGCAGTCCATGTTCGTTTATTTTAGAACCAGATGTTGTGCCTACTGTTCAGTAAATAAATGCACGGCGCCGCGGCCGGCCGAACTGTGCTTTATTACAACGACATAAGGTTCATACATCCGTACACAATAATACGCACAAATACAAAAGTGTATCATTACTATTTTGTTTAATTCTATGTTTATATCTATTACATCTATTTATTTTAATTCAATGTTAATTGGATATAATTATTCAAAATAAATGATTTGAATATGAATTGAATTACAATTACACTATAATACAGATGAAAAAATATAGAAATTTTAGATATCGTTATAAATAGTATCATATACGGCGCACAAGCATTACAATTATATTTAACTGTTATTCTTCTTCTGGCAGAACCTCTTTAGTGATTTAATTAAATTTTAAACATACCTATATTACTAATACCACGATTCAAAAAGAAAAAATCAATACAACGAAGTGAGACTGGAACACAACGGTATACAAATAAACGATATTATAACAAATAAAATAATACATAAATAAATTTTAATACAAAAATGAAAATAAAAAACATAACAAAATATATATAAGTTATTGAGGAAAATTAATGGGTGAAACTGAACGCATCCTAATCATACTATATCTATCTGTCAAAAGTGTCAAATTGACGTCTGTATACAATGAAGTTCGGATTTCCGCGCTCACCGCACGGCGGCACCTCCCCCCGTTCTCCGCGCCTTCCCCCTCCGGACTGTAAACGCGATGCGTGTCCGGATCCGCGTGTGCTTACACTTTATTACAATGGTATAAGGTCGCGATTAGTTTACCGCGTTTCATTCAGTACCACGGCGATGTAGCTCCTTTTCATTTGCGGATTTACATCTTTCGCTAGTGCGAGGGATACGTATCCTGTGATTCGTTTCCATCCGGACCTACCCACCTCTACTGTTTACGTCAACTTGAAATTTTTGTGTAGTTGAAATGTCAAAATGGGAGTGAAAACTCGAGAAAACAATGTAAAATAATCATTTCTTATCATCTAAAAATGAAAAAGCAGTACGTTATGACCGTATAATAAATAAATCGACATGTTTACCAAAAAATCTCATCAAGATGTTAAGAAATCCACCGTTAAAATACAGGATTCTAAGAAGGATTCTGCGACTCGATTGAAGCACCTTAAAATTGTTCTAGGTAAGCCTTTTGCCTTCCTATCAGTATCTGCGATTCATACTTCAAACCTTGATTAATGAAACTTTATATATTGTAAGTTGTGTATGATCGATACATCGACTTACTGTGCAACATGCTAATTAGCTAAGAATAACTGTAATTGTTGTCTTGGTTTAACAACACTTCTTCTAGAGAAAACGTTAGTTCCAATGAGATTGTGTAAACATGTAAATCTTAAACGAATCATAATCCAATCAGCTTTCCCTTTTTCATTATAAACATCACATTTTTTCACTTTTTTAATTGTTTATTTCAGAGCATTTTGATGCAGATGAAGCAAAGACGTATTTCGAAAACAATTTCAGTCATGTTTACTTCATATTGTATGATAATTTTACAAGCAGAAAATAATCTTCGTCAGAGGGTATGTTTTGATGAACTTGTTTCCAAATTTTATTTAATATATATTTAAATGACTGATCTTGTATCATATATTTTTATCCTACTGAAAATTCACACTTAAGTATGTTTTTTAATAACATTTGACATGTAAATTATTTATACTGAAAATAAATTTATGTACTTTGGTTTCTTTGTACTATATAAAAGCTGAATATTTTCAACTTGAATCATTATAATACTTCACAATTGTTTAATGTAGTTGGTAATAGCAGTGTGGCATATAACTAATGTAAGTAACTGAATTTTATGGGAACTCTGAAATTTTGTATCTTTGAGAATTTAAGAAAGTAACAGTTTAAACTATTTTCTTTTTGAACTGGTGTTTGTATTAAAATCTGAACATTAAACTATTTTTTTGTTTTTGCCAAACAGAACTTCCGTTCCATCTTGGTGAGTTATGGGTAGTTGGCACTTCAAGCAAGTCATGTATATTATATACCATTGCATAATACTTCATTTTATTGGATTTGTTAGAATCAGTTATGTCATTAGTATTAGTAGACCTACTCATGGTATCATAAAGCTTGCTTCTTCATTAACACTAGACATGTTATCACTTCACTTTGTAGGGATGGCAAATTGAATGAAAACTTTCTAAACATAAAATTCCATAATAACTGCCCAACTGTTTAGCTGTTAATTTAATAAAATCAACATAGGACATTCTAAATCAAATTATTTAATTGCATGGTGAATTGATACATTTTAAGAGTAATATTATTTGTAAGTGACCTAATTAAATTATATTGCCTGAACTTCATTTTCAAATGCTTTGGTTTTTAAGATAGGGTTTTCTTTTATGGCATGTTGTGGTGTTTGTTTATAATCAAGTAAAAGTATTTAAAAGAATACTGTTATTTATAGTGCAGTAAAACATTATGATTATACATTGAATGGCCTCACTAGAGTGTGTAGTTGGCTTCCTTAACCAACACTAACAATTGAATCATTATTAAATCATGACAAATGAAAATTTTATTCAAAAATATATATTTATTTCTATTTTTAGTTCACAAAGCTGGAAGAGAGGAATTAGAGGGAGCTTTATCTCTTCTTGATAAAGTATTATGCCTTCTGCCAGAATTAATTGGCAAAAGATGGCAGTTGCATTCTCTAACGAGAATCTTTTCAAAACTCCTCCATAGTTGGAACTCACAGAAACTGAGAGCAGAGGCTATAAGGTACTAAATCTCTCACCCCTTAAATCTTATTTATTATTATATGATGATATAATAGTTTTCTGTTTCTAGATATTTTCTACTGTGGTATCAAGCTTTGGGTGACAATGCACCACTTGAGGTTCATCGAATGTTTGCATCGCTGGTTCCCGGACTCCCAGAACCATGCATTCAGTATACAGGATCACCAGTCAAACCCAAACCATTTGATATTGCCGCAAATGTCTCCCATGAATCTGGTGACTTCAGTATGGAAGAGATAATGCAACACCCAAATTTCAATTCATCTGATAATGCAAAGAAGGTTGTTGTAGAACAGACCTCAGCTGGCATAATAGGGAAAATAGCAAATGTATCTGCTTCCATTTTCCATGACACCAATGCTCTAAATCCTGTACAAACTGTTGACATACAACCATTACTGCCCGCTAGTGCAAATGAGAAGGCTGTTGACAATGAAACCAAATACTTTTTTGAAATACTTTTGGATGCAATGGCAACTTCAGTCACGAAAATCCAGTGGCGTGATCGGTCTCACACAAAGGCCATGAGATCTTTTGCTTTTTTGCTTGAGAAATTTAAGCTTTATTATTTACCAATAATTTGCCACAATTCAACCATAAAAATTCACTCTACAAGCCAAACTTAGGTAAGTCAATTGTATAAGCGATTTACTGTGTGTAAATAAATTTTAAACAAAACAATATTAACATTTAGTTTTTGGTTTTTAGAACTGCCAGTTCAGCATAATATATTGGAGGATGATTTTGTGTTGTGTCGAGTGACCCTTATAAAATGGGTAGCGAGTTATGCGCATTTTATGAAAAAGCCAGGCAGCGAGGGCGGACAGCCGTCATCCATGACTAGTACGGGCTCGCACGTACCACACTCGGGCACGCCGACACCTGCCGCTTCGCTGCACCATGAGGAGGAGACCTCTTTCACTGTTGGACACCCCTCAGACTCCAGCAGAGCATCTTCGCATGACTCTACCTCCAATACACCGCATCCTAGTTTAGAATCAGGTGATCAAAGTAGTAATATTAATAGTAATAAATGATATATTTTCTATTGCTTTCTCTGCTAAACATTAAACCGAAGCTGGTTTTAAAATACAATGACTATTAGATCCAAATGTTGACTTTTTTTGATAAATTCTAAATTATTAATGCTGGATAGAATACAATCAGAACCGTGAGAACAGGCTGTAACTTAATTCTAATACAAAGGTTTTACATGGGGTTTGGCCTGGTATAAGTCTCCCATAGTGAACAAGGGCTAACTGTTTCACCACCGTAGTGAGATATATTTAACAGACAAAAGCTTTTCTTAGATCTATACTCTTCATGATTAGAATGTTAAGAGAAATTGGACCATAACTTTACAAAATAATCAAATGCGTGTAAACAATGCATGGCCTAGTCATAATTATATTCAGCCTGTTCACTATTGTCAAGAAGTTTTGTTTGGGCAGTTACCAGTCACATTCGCTCAGTATGTATGTACATACATCTCTTTATGGGTTCTGGCAAAGTGGAATGCTAGCCAATTGGCTGGAGTCCTAATAACCCAATGACAATAAACTGGGACCAAATAAACACTGTATCTGTCCACTTACAATTAACGTTCATCATTAATTAACATAATGCCAATGGTTCAGGATCATGCATATTCGAAGAGTTGAGCTCAGAGCTGGTTGTTCGCGATGTTCTGTGCTGTTCGTCGCGCGAGCACGTGGACTTCACGGTGGAGGTGCTTCGGCAGGCCTTCCTGCTGCCGTTTTCACACGCAGCCGCCTGTCGCCGGGTCATCGCGCTCTACAAGGACTGGATACAAATGAATGTAAGTTCTTAAACCCGCCTTTTGGAGACGTGAAGGGCAGCAGAAGCCAACAGTCCATTGGAAAAAAATGGTTTAATGTGTCATAAACACATTTTGTTTTTGTTATTTTTATTTTGTGTATTTTTTTTGACGAGTAAATTCTTTCGGTACACAGGTGGCAGAAATCCCGCCCTTCCTAATGGAGAGTACGTACGAGGCTCCGATTAACGAGCCGCTGGCACCGCCCCGTCGCCTTCGCAACGATTCATACCTGGGCGCTGTGGGCAGAGACAACCTCATGGTGCGCGCTGGCTTGCAGGTAACTTCAACAGCTTATCTTCGGACCATCTGTTTGAAATTTGTGTTTGCTTATTTTTTTCATGATATAAGTTATCTTTGCCCGCTTCACTTTTCAGCTAGTTACACAGACAAATAATAGTAAATCTGTTATGGCGCGTCTATAAATTTAGGCTCAAACAAATAAAAATATTAAATTTTACAATCCATATTGAAAATGTTTACGATTAGACGTATAAGCCCTATTGCTGAGGAGTGTGAACAGCTTTTATTAGTCATATTATCCATCCGCATTTAGGTACAAAAAGATACCATATTGAGGCAAGGTCACAATATGACTTGCATGGAATGCTACCTCGTTTATGTCCTACCACTACAAACGTCTAATGTACAATGTTCGTTCTAGAACGTTCTTCAAGTGTTTATGACGCAAGCGGCGAACGTGTTTCTGGCGAGCGCGTCGCCAGTAGCGCCACCTGGAGGGCTGGGTCAACAACAGCTACTCGACGAACAGACAGATACATGTAAACGGGTGCTCAACATATACCGGTACATGGTGATGCACGTCGCCATGGATGACCGCTCCTGGTTAGTATTTGTTTTATATTTATAAATGTTTAGTAAGTATCTGTAAAAAATATATTTGGATAAACATATTTTGAGCTGTCAATTGGGAAATAATTGTCTTTATAAAATGGTTTACAAGGGTGTAAAAATATTTTTTTCCATAGGGAACAATTGTTGTTGGTGTTGCTGCAAATAACTTCGCTCGTACTCACAAAAGTGCCACCAAAGCGAAAGCAAGAGTCTTTAGGTAAGATATGTTTATTATTTTATTCATTTAAAATAATATACGCATGTTACTGCATGAATAGTAAAACATATTATTTTTCAGTAAAAAATCCTAACTGCTGTGGTATGACGGTTGTAGGTGGATTTCTCGCACCGGCGCTGTTTCAAACTTTGATAGTGACGTGGATAAAAGCCAACCTAAACGTGGCTGTCAAACCAGAGCTCTGGCAAAACTTTATGGAGTTGCTCTCGCGGCTGACGCACTGGGAGGACCTTATTAAGGAATGGGCGGTGAGTATTTGTTTTAAATTCATGTTTTAGTCTTACGTATCATATCAAGATACGTATCGACTTAGACCTGTCAATAAAATTCATATTAAAAGTTACTATGAAATGGGTCGGCAAACGGTGCCCAGGGTAAAAAACTAGGTAAAGTTGCTATTGGTGTCAGTAGTATCAAAAATTCACTGTATATGAATATAAAGTATCGTTCGCTTAAATCAATAATTGTATACAGAGTCAGTGAATATTATTATATTTGTATCGCAGGCATGTTGACTCTAATGTGTATTCAGTTTCAAGAAAATACAAGACAGCCAGTATATTTTTTTAAATTTAAAAACTAATTTTGTCAGCTGGTGAAGTTCAATTTACAAATAATTTATAATTTCAAGGTAAAATATGTGAAGAATATTATTAAGTACTAAATCAGTAAATACACTTTACCAGCTGCGAAGCATGCACGTTACCCTTTGAACGCCAATGAGGTCTTGAGGCGTAATTAAATAATATCCACTGACATTCACACAGCGCATCTAGCCCAAGTTAAGCGTGAAGCCTGTGTTATGGGTACTAAACAACGGATAATCATACTTATATATATATATATATTTGTAAATACATACATATCATACATAGAAAACACCCAGACCATTACAAACACATGTTCATGCACACAAATGTTTGTACTGCCCGGGGATCGAACCCGAAACCCTTGGTGTTGCAGTCGACGTCTCAATCGCAACACCAAATGGGTCGTCAATTGCGGTCAATTCCGACCACAGATATCCGAATATACAATTAGACTGGACAAGCCGCCAAGTTTATAGGCAGTCCCAGTGTCGCAATTTCTTTTCGGTTCTTAGCTGTGAAAAGTTATTATATTTTTTGGTAAATTTACTGATTCATTGCGATGATGGCATGTTACAATTGCACAGGATGGCATTTTGGGAAAAAACGGTAATTTCTTCTAATATTCGTGCGTCTTGACTCGTCTCACAGAGCGTAAACTGGCAGCCAGTGTATGCTAGTTGAGCTTACATTTGTCGCACTTAAAAACGCGGCTTGCTCATCTCCTGTATTGAGAAATCTGTGATTCCGACAGTCAATGGTATAGTGTGTGTGTACAGAAAACAATGGAGACGCTGACGCGCGTGCTGGCGCGGCACGTGTACTCGCTGGACCTGACGGAGGTGGCGGCGGAGGCGCGCGCGCGGGCCCGCCGCCCGCCGCCGCCGCCGCAGCCGCCGCACACGCCCAGGCCGCCGCGCCCGCCCGCACGCCAGGTACAACACACTGCCACCGGCACAAGGCTACGACGTTGCCGCCAATAATCAATTATAATATTTATTTCACACGAGCAGGCCAATCGCGTTATTTCGAAACAAAACGTTTCTATTATAATATGGGGGTAGTTAGTAGTAGTTATATCCAATCCTGTAGTTGACATTTTCAATATTCGGTATTGCCATAAAGTTAAGTTACAATTTCGTCTGAACTGGCTGTCAAATAATTAGCGCGATATGAAATTACCCAAAAAGATGTGCTTCGGTTCAAGTGTAGTTACGTTGTAGCTGACAAAATTTAACGCGATCGGCCTGAAGGTCCATATGTATCTGTTAGTATTACATAAACTTAATCACTATGTTAGTAACATTTTATTCTTAAAACTAAACAAATATAAAAGCCAACTATAACTGACAACTATACTATTACTGCGTATTCAGTTGTATCCAATGGCGCAGCATCGGGGCATTACGACACTATCGTCTACGAAAATAACAGCTGCGTGCCAACTTGTTCCCAAAAAGCGCCTCCACAGATCCATAACTAAGTGCTACGATACTTTAGGTTTTCTGTATTATGTGATCATTGTATAATTTATATTATATCTTTTAATCATTTGCTATAGGGAAATCGCCGAAAGGCGGTCACGAGACGCACCAGCGCAAAGAAGCCGGCAGTTCGCGGCGACAGCTGGCGCGATGTCGCAGTGATCCACATATTTCTAACAACAACGCTGGCGCAGTTGCCAACGGTATGTATCAATGCATCGCATCCATAGAAAGTTAATTTTTTTCGGGACTTGCTGAATAATAAAATAATCAGCAAGTCCCGAAAAAAAATATTTAACCTCAGTATATTATGTTTCCAAATGTAAAATAACCTTTATTTACAAGACATTTGTCATATACATTTTGGTTTATAATTTAAGGTTTGTATCATGGGATGTTTATAAGTAATTCCATTTCATTTAGTTGGATTAAATTCTTTTATTGGTAATTGGTCATCACTTTACTTTCTCGAACAGTAGGGCTATTCTAAAACCCCCGATAGTTACAGTTAATCTATCTAATAATGAAAACACAGTTTATATGATTTTGTTTTTAATTTCATTTATTTTTTAGGAATATCTAATTTTTCGATTTCAAATATAATTATAATTAGCCACTCCACTTTTTAAGGATTCTGTTTTTGTATGTTCCATATACAAATGAACTCTTGTATTTATATTGAAATAATATTTATATTATTAATTTTATTTCTTCAAAACAGATGATACCAAAGAACCTGTTATAAACAAACCCCGGAGGTGGTATTCGCTGGACTCGCTGAGGCACTCGGTACAGCACGAAGAGCGTGATTCCGCCAGTGGTATGTATACATATTTAAAAGTCAATCGAATGTTAAAGAATATCCTATACTTCAAATGTATTTTGTTTCTGTGATCCCATAACGAGATTCCGCTACATAATACCATTTATAAAACCAATGAACCATTTAGAACGAACAAATCGCAGTAAACCTTTTTCCATTTTCTAAGCGTGGCCTCAAATAACGCTCTTAATTTGAACACTTATATGTTTTTTAAATTATGAAGTAATAACTAAAGGTTATAATTAAGAGTAGATCCTCAAAAATCTGTCTGTCTTTGTCATAACTCTTACGTTTTCAAGTTGTAAATTTTGTTAAGATGTGATTTCACATGGTAGTCAAAGACTCGCAATTTGTAAACACATTGACGTTTATTGATAACAACTTGTTATTCTTGGTGAAGCCTTACTAGAAGGGCCTTATACAACAGTTATATATTGAAAACCCTTTGTATTCGTGAAGGATCCCGGTCACCATCACCAGCTCCGTCCAGCGGGATCGAAAGCAGTTCCATCAAAGATTCGCCTTTGCAAATCGATCTAGCATCTGATGGTGGTAACGTGGTAAGTAACGCATGTGGTTCTTGTTACGTCTGTTATTGAATTTGAGTAATTTTAATGCTTGTTTCAATTCGTAACGATAATACAATATGACGTATCCGAAAATGTTAAAGTAGAGAGCTAAAGATACTAATATTTTTAAAGTACTTTGACTTATTAAGTTACTTGGTTACTATTTGAAAGAAAGAAAAAACATTTATTTGACCACAAAACATATATTGACATACAGACGATACAACTTTTACGTGATTGACAATAATAAGTATAATTAAAAATGAAAAGAATAAAAAAAATTAGTTACACTGATTAGGAATTAAAACAAAGCCGAAATATTAAAAATAAAATGTGGTCAAAGGGGCCACGCCTCAGCTTATGCTGCCGTGTGTTATAACTTATATATGTTCGTAAAAAAATTCAAAAATCAAAGATGGCCACGGCAGCGCTGGTTTTCTGGCGGAGCCCGAGTGACAACAACCATGGTAAATATGTTTAAGGAATTACAGCACTGCAATGAAAACATATCAGTGGTAGCTTCATTTGACATTCATAAGTGTTGTATAAGGATATATAATATATATATATATATATATATATATATATATATTATATATATATATATATATATATATATATTTAAATATCTATTTCATTTGTTACTAGCTGTTCCCTGCAATATTACCCGTGTTATAAGATATTCTCCCGTAGTAAAACATAACCTAAACGTGAAGACATGTGGCGCGACACCGCCGCGCAACATATTGATTTATTTTTCCAAAATAAAAGTATTTTCTAAAATAAAAGTAGACTATGTTTTTCCTTATTTCATCAGTTACCCGTCGAAATCAATCGGGCCGTTTCAGAGATTACCCGGAACAAACAGACAAAAATTTAAATAAATTGATATTTTGGCATACGAGTATGTACCGTATAAATTTCACATGGATGAAGTAAAAAATGTTATTTAAATATTACAAACAGACATTTCAATTTTAATTATTACAAATACATTTCATGTCACGCGTCGGTGGCGCAATGGTGTGGACTGTTGCCTTCCTACCGGGAGGGTGTAGGTTCAAAACACGCCACGAACCAGAGTGTTTTCGATTTTTTAAAATTATATGTACGTTATCCGGCGCTCTTACGGTGAAAGAAAACATCGTGAGGAAACCTACGCAAACCTACGAAGAGATTAAAAGATTGTGCGTGAAGACGGCCAATCCGCACTGGGCCCGCGTGGAAGACTGAGGCCTATACACGCACGTTACGTGTAGGCTCGTGCCCCTCGGTGGGACGTTTAATGAACTGATTATGATGATGACATATTTTCATGTCATGAAAAAACATGTGGTGTGTGTCAGAATGGTGCGAGCAGGAGTCGGTGGGTGGCGGTGTGGGCGGTGTAGGCGGTGTGGGCGTGGCGCTGGGCGGCACCCTGCGCGGGTGGCTGCCGGACGTGGCGGCGGTGCTGTGGCGCCGCATGCTGGCCGCGCTCGGGGACCCCAACC
>PQWD01006309.1:10103-25954 GCA_019425675.1 Leucinodes orbonalis
CTCGGAGTAATATTAATTATATTTTTTATTTATTTATTACTGGACTCTAAAGGAAATAGAAAAAATCTTTTATTATTAGTAAAATAATACCTATAGCTTCTCTTGCTAACACTATTGGATCTTCGTACAAAACTGCAAAAGAAATATAGATTCTTCAAATTTTATTATTATTTAATTATCATTTATGCACACAGTAATACAATAAAAAAGGTACATGGAAAAAATTGTACAAAGGCACTGCTTATTTCATTATGAAATTTCTTCCAACAGGCCTAAAAAAAGGAAATTAAGTGTAGAGGTAGACAGTGTGCACACATATACTGCATACATACACACACAACATATACATACACATATACATACATTATACACATAATACATACAGAGGTTAACAAATAATATAATATATAAATACATTATATATATTTAGTCAGAATATAAAGAAAAAAACTTAAATTTAGAAATTTAAAATATAGATAAAGGTTTTTAATTTCAACAAAAGCACAAAAACTTAATATGTTTTGGATTTTTAAAACACAATTATATTATGGAATAGAAGAAAGATAGTATTTTTAACACGACTTTTAAATAAGGAGATACTACTGCTATCGCGAATATTAGATGGTGAGGAATTCCAAAACCTCACTGCATGAACGGAGAAGGAGTAAGAAAAAAAGTCGGATTTATGGGTTGGAAATTTAAGTGAAGAACTCAGGTGGGATCTACAAGGAATAGTTAATTCACGTGCGAAGGAAAACCGCTTTTTAAGATACGTTGGATAAGATGGATTGTAAAGTGTATTGTAGAGAAAGCAAAGTATCCGAGTATTTCTACGAAGTCTAATGGGTAACCATTTAAGCTCAGATCGAAAACGTGAAACATGGTCATACTTTTTGAGACCATAAATGAACCGAATGGCAAGGTTTTGAAAGCGTTCAAGTTTGTTTAATTGGTCTTCGGTGACATCCAGATAACATACGTCAGCATAATCGATTAATGGAAGAATAAGAGAGTGGGCAAGATTAATTCTAGTAGCCATGGGTAAGAACCACTGCAGACATTTTAATGTATGGAAGGTATAATATACTTTACGGCTAACTTCTTTTAAATGGGAGCTCCAATCCAGATGAGAGTCGAAGATAACCCCCAAATTTTTCGCTGTGTCAGAAAACAATATAGGGACACCGTCCAGAAGGACCGAAGAAATAGAGGATATGTCAAGAGAACTACGCGTACGCCTACCACCAATGATCATTGCCTGTGACTTTTTCGAGTTGACAAGTAACCCATACGAACGCGCCCAGGCACTAACTCTGCTTAAATCCTCGTTAATGGCAGTGATGGCCGACTCAGCGTCAGTTACAGGAAATTGGCGATAGATTTGTAGGTCATCAGCATAGAGATGATAATTGGTGGTAATAAGATGGGTCCCATCTTATTACCTCCAATTATCACTATCATTAGTTTATGAATATCGAAAATAGTAAAGGAGAGAGGACTCCACCCTGAGGAACACCCGCACCAAGTCTGCACCAGTCAGAATAAGTCTCATTAACACGGACACACTGCGAGCGACCCCGAAGGTAAGAACTAAACCAACTCAAAGAAGAAGGAGATAAATTAAGAGTATGAAGGATAGCAAGAAGAATATCAAAGTCAACAGAATTAAATGCATTGCTAAAATCTAGTAAAACTAATACGGTAAGGGATTTACTTTCCATAGCCCAACGAATATCGTCAGTGACATTAAGTAAAGCGGAAACTGTACTGTGACCCGCACGAAAACCGAAATGGTATGGACTAAGGAGACAATTGGCAGACAGGAAAGAAGACACCTGCTTGTGCACTATATGCTCAAGAACTTTAGATAGGATTGGTAAGATGGAAATAGGACGAAAATCAGTAGGAAGAATAGGACTAGCAACTTTAGGCAGCGGAATGATATGTGCAGATTTCCAGGCAGTTTGAAAACAATTCGAAGAAAGGGAAAAATTGAACAAATAGGTCAGGACGGGGAAAAGAATTTTATTATTATTATTATTATGTAAGTATCTAATATTTCATATGTTTAATTAATGATGCTTTTACATATACACGTAAAAGCTCCTTGTAATTTTAAAACTTATTAAGAGAAAAGGCCAGCGAGGCTTTTTTCCAAAAAAGCCAGAGACATAAAAATTATTAAAATGTAAAACAATCTTGTTTGTGTTTACTCACGTTTCACGTTAAGTTCGCTGTAGCGTGTCTTGCATCCATCCTGCTTGCTCTTTACCTGTATACACTGACGTTTCAATTCTTGCATTAGCAAATATTTCCTAATAAACTATTCAATGTAAACCACCATAACCGTAAAGTCAGTAACCAGTGTGTGCACGCGGCAAGCACGTGGTTGGCAAGGTCGACTAAGCATCGCCCTACTTTGGCCTTCAATGGCAACTTCTCGATGTTACGGAAACTTCACTCTTAAATAAACATTCTTAGAGACACTTTCAGAATGCGGTTTTAGTAGCAAAGTCTGACAGAGGAAATAAGTACGTATCGCTGCTACATTTGGACGTGGATTCCTGAGAAGGTAAACTACATCTTTGATGTGGCCGTATTATTGTTGGCTAGGTTTGCATGTATTATGTAATACGTCTGGGAACAGTCTGAAGTATGAAATTTCTTACATGACACACACAAGACGTAAATTAATATTCACATACGTGTCTAATATGTATGTGGTCAACTCGGTACTGAGTCTTCTAGGTACTCGTAGGTACCACCGCAGTGCCAGGTATTGCCATGTAAAATATGAGAGCTTTGCACTTCTGTGTTTCGGAATGAGAGCACTGTAGCTGAGTTTAATTACTAGGTATAGGAGATCAAACGTCGATCGTGATGAGGGAAAATTACAACCTAATGTTATTAATTTCCTTGCAAGATATGCCAAAATCAAGAAAGTTTTTAGCATTAGAAGAATAAGCACAAATGTAAAAACGAAATATAAACCTAACAAACAAAAGAAAAGAAAGGAAAAGAGAACAATGTTATTGTCTGTGCAGTACATCACATCTCGATAGATTCTAATGCAATTTAAATCATGTAACACACGACACATCGTACAACTAAAGACTTATTTTAAGATCATGCAAAATATTGTCAAATATAGTCAAAATAGAGCTCTATGTTTGTACCACACAGTCTTTAAAATGCGCTTATCCTCAAATAACAATTTATGTTTTTTTATTGCAATGATTAAAAGCTTTTGACAACGCTTTATTGTTATCCTTTTAATTTGCTTTCTGCTAAACAATCGTTTCATTCTCCAAACAATATATGAAGCGTCGACCGAGCTTCTATGGCATGTGCTTGGGCTTTTTTTAAAGACGCGATTTGTTTCACTTTAAAGTGATACCTGACAGGAGTTAACGCAGTTTCAGTCCTTATTTTTCACCCTTATATGATGAACTCTTAATAAAAGAAATCAATTGTCCAAACTTCATAACCCTAGATTCGATAGTTGAAAATTGGCAGAATAAGTAGATTCGTTCTCGAGTTATGCCAGATAAATACGTGAAACCCATTCCTACCCATGTATGATTTAGTCGTGCACGCCCGTCCCTGTCTGCCAAAATACCAAACATTAACAGGTCTTGCAATAACAAAACATCTATATTTAACTGCGTGGTCGTTTAACATGAGCCCACGCGTTTAAATTGCTAAATATTTTTTAAAGCTGCCAAAAATCTAGTAATAAAAAAATGCGATAGGTGAAAATGTGTTACAACTTACAACATAAAAATACCAGATATGTTTTTTCGTAACATAAATTGTACAACTATAATATTTTTTAACGTTTTGGTAGGTAAATTCAGTCACATTCTGTATACTCGTAGATACACTATGTTTTAACTCGTCACCGATTGGAAGTCATTGAGAGATATGCTTCAAGACTTTAAATTTATATGCATAATATCTATACAATGTATCTAATTAAGAGTCACATGAAATTATTATCAGCATAAACTAAAATGCTTTCAGCTGCTGCAAATCTAAAGCGTAATTCGGTTTTTCAATGTGAATCGTTTAATATTCTGAGCCTGTTTTGACCAGAGCTATAAGAACTACCATTCAATTCGCAATGAATATTATGCGAGGCGAAAAAAGGAATCTTTGGAGCAGGAGAGGTCTTCATATTTTGGACAACAATTGATATATAAAAGTAGTAATAAACTGGCGCTTAGACCGGCGACAGTCGGAATGCGTGGGTTCGAGCCAGTTTTGCGTCCTCGCCGGAATTGGCACTCTTCCTTAGTACACGTCATCGAACACTACGCAGTTTTAATTCATCATCATCAGCTCATTATATGTCCCCACCGAGGGGCACGACCCTACCCGTATAGTGTATAGGCCTTAGTCGACCACGCGGAGAGCGTCGATGGCCCATTGGTTTGGCTTCCGATCTGGCTACCAAAGTGTTTTCAAATTTTCGAAATTATATGTATGTTATCCAACGCTCTACGGTGAAGGAAATCATCGTGAGGAAACCTGCGCAATTGCGCATACATGAAAAGAGATTCAAAGGTTGTGCCCCTCGGTGGTAACGTTTAATAAGCTGATAATGGTGTGATGATGATTATGAATTACTTTACATTTACACAAATGACTTAGGATTATAAACTTCCCTGAGCGTCAACCTATCGCAGTCGTCAGTCTATCGAGCCCTCTAGAGAACAAGCCTTAGTGCTTGTATGATAGTTAAGTTTGTCAAGTGGGATTCTCCACGTCAGAATTCGTGTGTTCTAACGGCTATCGGTCCTGCTACTGTAACTTCAACTTCCGATCCGCCAATCGTTTAATTATTTTACGTTTTAATTAATTAGGCACCGATTTTATCCTGGCATTAAACTTTCGCACTTCCATTGATTCCTACGATCAGCATTAAACGATGATAGAAGCGACCTAAAACTTGAATATGAACGTAAGTTTTCAGCAATACTATCATAATCAATAGCTAAGTACCTCGGTGACCTGTATGAATATTGCATACGAAAAGCATTTAGGTAAACAGACCAAGGGTACGTGTGGTGCATTGGATCGATATGCCCGGCACCTTAATATTTCATTTGATAATTTAAAATGTAGTCGATAATACCACGTCCATTAGAGAATGTAATTGAAAACTTTATAATACAATGGCACATTTAACTTATCATACTTGCTTACTGTCTTCAGTTGTGGAAAAGCCTATGCCCTGAAGTGGGACTTCATAGGCTGGTAATTATACTGTTATTAGTTTTCTAAGAAAACCGTTTAGGTGATCGAATGTCACCGCCACACCATTACATTTGCAATATCAGAGGGCATAAAATATATGCTTGATGGAAATACTCTTCTTAACAGGATTTTTTGTGTTGTAAAACTTTGACATCAGGGTTAATCAGATTGCTTCATCATAATCAGCTCATTAATCGTCCCCACCGCCCTCGTGCCCCTGCACGAGCCTACCCGTATAGGGTGATTAAGCCATAGTCGTCCACGCGAGCCCAGTGCGACTTCACACACAACCTTCGAATCTCTTCGCAGGCGTGCATGAAGGTTTCCTCACGATGTTTTCCTTTACCGTAAGAGCGTCGGATAACGTACATATATTTTCGAAAATTCGAAAACCACATTGGTACGTGTCGGGATTTGAACCTCAGCCCTCCCGGTAGGAAGGCGACAGTCAACACCATTGAGTCACCGACGCTCTTTTCAGATTGCTTATTCGATAACAAAAGAGAAAAAATATGTTTGTAGAGTGAAATCTCAACATCATAAGTTGATGCTGTTAAAAATTGAATAAAAACCAAAGTTTAGTTTTATTTTTGACCTTAAGAATAATGAAGTTTCGAACCTTGATTATCCATTCACAAACGAATTCAAAATAAGTGTCCACAATTGTCAATCAATATATTGTTCATCGTCTAGTAGAGCTAGGGTTACAAGTAAATTACACATAAAGAGAGGTTCGGTTCGACCCATTTATAGACAGTTCCCAAAATATGTACAAAAATTTTATGCTTTTTGCATAAAGGACACGAATTTAGGTTTCATGACTTTATGCTTACTTGGTTCTTTAAAATTAATTATTTTTATTTTATAAAGGGCAGAACTTCCTTCAACCATTTCTTGTAAGGACTGTCTATTGTTCGGACCATATTGCTAAGGGAATAGAAAAAGGGCAACCATTATTGGTTCTATACGAGTAGGTATGTACGGCCGATACCAGTTGTAAGGCTTGGGATTTTTATTTCAAGAACATATTTCATTTCCGAGTCTTTGTTCCATGCAAACACTGCGTAATTAACGTTTTGAAATATATATAATACCACTTGTGAGCGATCTTGTGTACCAAATGTAATGAGACGAGTTTATTTTTAGAAGGAAACAGTCGCTTTTATGTGATAATAAGTATCATGCTTTATTTTAAATGTTTGGCATAGCAGCATGCAGGTTTGCTTTTATGTGTGTAAGGTTGTTCTCTTCAACATCTCATATTATCTTTTCTTATTATTCCTGCTTTTCGTGTAAAGAAGATGTTAGGTCATGTCCGTTAGAACACATCGCCCAACAGTTTCATGTAGCCGTTCAATATGGCCAACGGATTAAAGTATCCGAAGCAGGTATTATTTTTGATTGCGGAAAATCATGGGATATAATCTAATGGAAGGCTCATACCAATATGGTGGCTCATACAACAAAGGCAGGGATGTATTCTGAAATCAATTATATGTTTTTTTTCAGTATTTATCTGGATAAAAAATCATTTTGAAATCGAAGTTAACTAAAATCATTGTGATTTGAAAGGTGAATAAATTGAATTGAAATATATTGTTTTGATGGTATAGGATCCCTTTTATAGAATTATTTTCCCTAATGTGCTGGCTGTAGTTGGAAGCAGAGATAGTTAATGTCTTCTTGTTCCCATAGCGTTGATAACTAAGTTTCTAATCAATTAGGCCACCTTCGCTTTTAAATCCATGTTTAACTTTATGAGATTTTTTAATGTGTATTACTATCACATTCCTAAAGTACTTTAAAAAAAGTCAGCCATTGAGAAAGCTAAATTATATTTTTAGAATGAAATGAAAGCGTGGGGGATGAACTTATTACGTATTAATATTGTGAAAACTGTTAATCCTTTCAAAATTTGAAATTATAGTAGTTAATGGGGCCCAAAATAACTTTACAAATTAGATAAAGCTTAAAAGCTTATGCCTACGACTATATTAAAATAGCGTTCGTTTTATTTGAACAAGCCACTGGCAAAACTTCTAGAGTAATTTTATGGGTAGTTCAGGAATGTAACAACAGTACAGAAGGATAATTATACAGTATTATAATCATATATCATACAAATGAACCTGACATGAATAAAATAGGCACCATGTAAAAAGCTAATACTGAAAGGGTTCTGATCATAAGTAAGCGCTATTGACCAAATAAATTGTGTATCAATGTAGGGTACATTTTATTCATAATGAAACAAATGAACCAGTTTTTAACAAATTTAGTAAGCTTCTGTTATTTGAGCTTACTTCGGAGATGAGGTAGTTTTTATCTAAGTTAAATGAAATTAAATGTCTTTTTTAATAATATTACAACTAAAAAAGAAAAATGCGTGAGCAATTGACAAGTAAACAGTGCTTCTTACACAGTATTATACTATAGCTATCAAGGGTTCCTACAAAGTAGAGAGATAGAGAATAGTGTTATTTTTACGCTGTTGGGGTAGTTCCGCGTCCTTAACCCGCGTCCGGAATTGGGGCAAGGCCGCGGCATCAAAATATTATGGAGGTGTTCTATAAGTCCTTGTAAAGTTTTCTCCAACATAATAATTTTACAGTTTATGGTATAGTTACAAACAGAGCTCAATAACAAACGCAATCGATTGCTAGTTATTATATTTTTTATATGTGAAAAATTGTCGCCGACCGAAAATACTTAATGCTTTGAAAACTTTTGTTTAATCCAATCCGAATTTTGTACTATCTTATTATGTTGTAATCTTTCTAATCAGGCAGTTAATCAAACAAACTTATACGAAATAAAATATAAATTCTACAAATTTGGCGTAATTCCACGAGTAAATCTTATCTTATCCGTGTATTCACTATATAGGATTTCCCAGAAATGAATCACTGCTAACAAGATGTTGAGTCATCTAGTACTCTTGACATGTAAATACATTTATTTATTCATTAGAAATGATAATGCGTTTAATTTGATAAAACTAGAATTCAGCCATTAATATAATAACAGTGGCATATTTTCTCTTCCACGGTTTAAGTGCGTTCATTTAAACGAATGCATAGCATGAAATCCTTACATTACGGCAAAATGTATTTATAACCAACTGCTTAAAATACCTACTGAAAATGGAATAACAAGCCTCCCGCTTGCAATACCATCAAAGTATATAATGTTCACACTCTATACTAGAGCTTGTTTTTCCATTTTCAGTTGGTATGTTTAGCAGTTGGGTTTTGTTCATTTATTTATTATATTTCTTTTATTTCAGGCGTTTTAGTTAACAATTAGATATTAGTTCAGACATCTCAGAGCACTAAGTTTTCTATTTTCTAAAAATATTCACTTTAAGTTCAATATTTCCTACGAAGCGTTGTACCAAAAAAACAGTTATCACACACTCCTACTATTTTCGAAAGACCTATTCAACGATACCTCACTCGATGAAAATGGAAGAAAAAACATTTTCTAACTTACTAAATGACGTTCAACAATGTTTATGCTTTAAACGAACCCCCGTGACACTTGCGCTATAAAGACAAATCTAAACACTCATATGTTAAAATCCGTCAATCCGTTTAGGCTGCAGCAGGGAATATAGAAATCTGCATACGCTTGAAGAACATAACCTTCGTTCGGCAGTCACGCAAAAATGGGGGTTGTTATATATACGTACTTTATATATATTAACAATTTTAGTAACTTTTCTAAATTTGAATTATTTAAATAAGTTTATATATTTAAAGAGCCGTTATTGGATTATTTAAAATTATCGCCTAAAACCCCACTTAAAAGCAAGTCTTAAAGTACGGTCTATAAAAACTTTTAGCGGATACATAAAAGAATATTGTGTTTACATTTGTGTTATCCAAATCCAGGCTTATGAAGATTAATTGAATACCAAGATAAAGAGGCCGATATGTTATATGACGCTTCAAAGAAAGGATATCTGCCGATGCATTACTTTCTCGGAAGTTATAACTGTTATCAATAAAGGTAAAAATTACTTGATGTTTTGTCTTTTACAGATATTCAATAAATAAAAACCTATACATATTGTATACATACATTAACTCCTATCGTCTATCCCGTAATAACTTACACTATGAACTTGTCTTCGTGCCTAGGTGCTGGCAGATAGGAAATTAGAATACAGTTGTCTTCATCCCTATTCTTCCCGCAGTTATTGCAGGAGGCGAAAGATATTTCATAAAAAAATTTTATTTAATTATTGTTTATGATTACAAACATAGGTCTAAGAACTCAGATACAATACAAAGACAAAGATACTAAACTAAATAACGGCATAATAACAAAAATAAAAGTAACCCATGTTATACAAAGAGGCAGGTGATTTTCCGTTCAGTTGACGGAATGCGCAAGTGTGAGAGGTTACTGACCTTCGATCGACCCCGTGACGTCACCACTAGGATTGTGGTAGGGCGTATCTCTTGAACCTGAAACTGTATATGAGGTAAATATAAAAATTGTTAAAAATAAGCTCTTTTTTGATTATGTTATGTTTGTTACGAGTTGTATTGAGTGTTATTAAGTAGATATATTACAACAAGGCTTACGTCATATTTCAACAAAAAGAAGTCAATGGAAATTAAATAGTTCTATGACATTCCTGAAAGTTCTTTAAATAAATATTTTTCTAGTACTATTTTAAGAATTCTCAGTTACTCCTTTTTAATACTTAAGTACCATGAATTCCTCCACAGCATAACTAATCACAGCGTGACTGGCAGTGGCGTGTACTCCATATATGCAAATAAGCAGTGCGTACCCTGTGCGTCCAGACAACCCGGAAAATCGTTAACATATTCAATAATTCCCACTTATTCGCCCATTTACCTCTACAGATTTGAAACCATAGGTGATCTGCTGTCATCAACAGCACGCAATTTAAATACTACATTTAATGAACCCTCCGAAGCACATTATCATCTTTACTTTTAGACAATCAGGTAATTCCGCCTACAATGTCCTGACTAAACTGGGAAAAATCGAACGAAGTGACTTTTCACAATACTTCATCTGCTCAGAATTTGAATCAAAACCCGGGACATGCAGTTATTATATTAAACTACAAAATACATCTAATTACCTTTACTTCGGCAATGGCTGAAAATCAGTGCTTCACTCTTTGAGTGTATGTTACACTGAGCTATTGCCCTTTTGCACTGCTGCGGCATGCATGTGTAGTTTGGAGTATATGCTCAATATATTAATAATGTTTTAGTATATCGGTATTGTTGTGTGTTGCTTTGTTAATTAGATGATTTTTGTTATGATAAATAAGCATATACTATTGGTGCAAATAAATGATTTATCTATCTATATATATTTATTTATTACGTAATAATGACGTTTGAATAACTATGTGGTTAGTGATTAGTTTTTATTTATGATAATAAGACTGAAAATTACACAGTACACACCTCCAGGCGTGTTAATGGCAAACAGATGACGAGATCAGCGACACTTACCAAGAAAACATAGTATTTTATACACGTGATCATGGAAAAATACAGTTCACGGAATATTTTTTGCCTGACCTAACTGGGATGACATGTTTTAGCAAAGTTTGCGAATTATGCAGTTGGTTTTGCCTTATATGCTACGTATATTAAAAAGTATTTTATAGCATAGAATATCATTGTATGCTACAAGTTAAGAGCGTCGGTGCCCATTGGTGTGGACTGTTGCTTTCCAATACGGAGGGTACCCCCTACGGACCAATGTATTTCAAATTTTCCAAAGTATAATATGTACGTTTATGTGACGATCTTACGATGAGGAAAATCATCTGAGGAAACCTGCACTGCCTACGAAGAAATTCATGTGCGTGAAGTCGGCTAATCCGCACTAGTCCTGATGCTACAAGTAATAAATAAGAAAAAATAAATAAAATTATTTTTATATGAAACGATGCATTGTGTTTCACCGAGTGATTGAGGTTGCCGGAGATCAAAATCACCCCTTCCCCTCCAATATTTCTTTTCTCCCTTCCTTTTTAAAGATTGACAACGCACTCGTTGCTCTTCGGTACCGAGTGATACTTACCATCAGGCGAAACGTCTGCTCGTTTGCCTTTCCATAATAAAAAAATTCAAGTAGACAGAATGTACTACACTTTAGAAATATAAATACCCATCCAAAATAGGGACCACGATTCAGTTGCTAATTAGTGACAAAAATAATCACAGTATATAGTAATTTCACTGGCTGTCCTTAACATAAGAATACAACAAAGATATACCAAAAGCATAAATGTTATATAGATGAAGATTAAGATACATTAATAGGTAGCTGCGTAGGCGACTGTGTTATAATTGCACAATTTCGTCTTAAGTTATTTTTAACTGTAAGTAAATTATACAGTACATTTCTAATTTATTTGTCATAACAAACATTTATTATCAGTTTGAAATCTTCGATTGTAGTACAGCCCTTATCAAACCGGTTTTGTTTTATATCAGTAATCTGTAGCTCATATCAGTAACCTACTATTGGACCAGAAAACAACTTCCTTGAGATACGTGACTGAGACCATGCATTTTGTTATTTTCAAGCACTGTGTTACATTTTGAAGCTAACTGAGATAGTAGAAGGTAATTGTACATTTAATATATGTCAATATTTACTTCGATTCCTCAACATATTACATCAAAGGCTATATGAATACTTATCAAATAAAAGAAGAAAACCAAAATATATATCACCCAAGCACTTAAAACACATAATCAAACTAAAAAATATGATTAAAAGAAGTCCTTTTAGGTAAGGTTCCGGAATACTGGCCAGCATTACCACTTTGGATTCCTAGACATTTCTTTGTCCAAGTAGCTGCCAGATTTTCGGTCACCTGTGACGTGAAATTTCCTTAGAAAGCCTCAGCTCTAGAACCCAACTAACCTAGGTCTCTAAACCGAATGGGAAAAAATCATATTCAGAACCTTGTATTTGCAAGCTTTAGCTTGCTTGCTTGTTATTGCAGCATGTCAGGCTAAAGAAATGTTTCTGTATTTCACGACGGGTAGATACGCGTGAAGAGTAGCCAGCCTTTTTTGTTCATCCCGCAAATGATTCGGCGAAACTTTTAAGTTTCTAAAATGTTTTTTAGGTCTATAACCAATCATACCAACGCATTCAACATCATCATTACAGCCTCATATATCCACTGCTGAACGAAGGCCTCCCCTAATATTTCTACGCGAACCGATCCCTAGCAGTTGACATTCATATGCTACCCCCACATTAAACAGGTCATACATCCATGCGGTGAGGTCGGCCTACTTTCCGCCCCATCGGCCCTCGTTCCACGCACTATCTTCTACTACGCATGGTACTTATCAACATCCTTAATTCCAGTCTGACTGTCTAACTGGTACAAACGATAGCCCTCTAGTACCAGGCCCTAAGCCTCAAGGCTCATGATTTTGTTATGAATTGAACAGGACAACTTGTTTATTAACCTAATGTTAGAGATACGTTTTTCCATTTCAGATGCAGTGTTGACGGAAACCAATATCTTATCTAGCCTATATCCCGAGACGAGATATACATTTTTTGATCGAGAGTGTATTCGACTATGAAAAGCAGTTATTGAACGTTAGAATAACTCTAATACTTGAACAAAATATCAGGTCATGTACGTACATGCTTCTTTGTATGGTCAATATTATCAAGGTGACATAAAATCACATGGTATTTGAACAACTATTTGTTGTTTAAGTATTTAAGCTGCCTGACGCATTTCAGGATTTTAGTATATTCGGATTTCTAATGTTCACGTGAAGTGTGTCTCAAGCGATTAATTTGTTTTGCTCTAAACTTTTTAATTTATTACACCCGATTTTTATTTAAATACAGTATCAAATTTAATAAATATTTACATCCTGAAACTACCTAAACCCTAGGGGAAACCATTAATTCATAAAGTTCACTCGTACAGATAACTGGATAGTCTAGATGAGATACCTACTCGTGTTGGATGTAAGAACGGACATTCGATCACTGTCAGTGTAGGTACTTCCAGTGTACTGTACTGTAAACTTTCATCACACACAAAACGAAGTAGGTGAAATAATTCCAATCAAGGAAACAATGAGTCAACTTAGTAAAAATTAAAAGAAAACCAAATATATAAAAATATTAGTTGTCATTTTGTATACAATGTATTGTCAAACACTTATTACCACAAGTTGCGTCGATTAAAACACCACGTGATTCTTATTATTAAATTGACTTGCCAGCCCTAAGTACTTTGGTGTACAAATCTATACTCTATACTAATATATAAAGCTGAAGAGTTTGTTTGTTTGTTTTAACGCGCTAATCTCAGGAACTACGGATTCGATTTGAAAAATTCTTTCAATATTAGATAGCTTATTTATCGAGGAAGGCTATAGGCTATATATCATCACGCTACAAGGAATAGAAGCGGAGCAGCAATGAAGAATGTTTCAAAATCGGGGGGATTTTTTTATACTTGGAGCTTCCGCTGCGTACGCTGCGTAAACGGTTAAAGTTTCGAAAATGTCATGTATGAGAGTATTGTTCCCCTTTTATATGTCTATCTTTTATTGTTAGCTCCATATAACACATTTTTTGCTAAAAAAATATTCTAAAACAATGCATCATTTGCGAAGGTGCTTTCATAAATATGATAGTAAACCTTATCCAAATAAATACTTTATTTATCACAAGTATTTCATTTTAATCAAAATTACCCTTTACATCATTCAACTTGAATTAATATTTTATGAGATATCGCAGTTTTAACTCACCTATATAAACGCGGTCGCGGGGTAAAGAGAGCGTTAGGCCAAAGTAACTATTCCACGCGGACGAAGTCGCACGCAAAAGCTAGTATTCTATATAAATGTATAATTGAAATTATCTGATATTAGCAATTTAACAATTAAATCACTATCCTAGCTTGAGATTCGCGCTAAACAAAAATTTAATCAGTACAAATTCAGTGTAGTTATAAAATTGGAAAGAAGCTCTGACAGTTTACATAAGACAAGGATGCACTGCAAATAGAAAACAACGCAATAAATAATTCGCGAAAAACAAAAGCTGATTTCACTTTTAGATTCGCAATGTGATCTAAAGCGTTTAGATAAAGGCCAGTGCCAATTTTTCAAAACGATTGCCAAGTCGTTTAAAAGTTGCACGTTTTAGTCAATGTGCTCAATACGAAAGGACAAAAATAAAAATAAATAGTTTTTAGTGTTCTCTCTTCAACCTATCGCAGTCCACTGCTGGACATAGGTCTCCCCCATTTTGCGCCAGACATCCCGGTCCTCCGCTTCAACTTGCTGATCCAGTGGGCTATGTCGGTAACTTTAGTTCTCTTACGGATTAAATTATTTCTGATCTAATCCCTAAGATAGACTCCAAGCTTAGCTCGCTCCATTGCGCGTTGAGTGACTTTGAACTTGTGAACCAATCCCGCAGTCAGTGTCCATGTCTCAGCTGCGTATGTTAGTACAGGTAGGACGCATTGCTCAAATACTTTTGGCTTTAAGCATTGCGGAATAGTTTTAGTGTTATATCAATGATATTACTTTTAATATCATTGTTTTATATAATATAACAGAATGATTCCGAAACAAACTGAGGATCTTCCGCGTTTGGTGATATAACCGAGAAGTTTGCGTACTACTCGTAGGTACATGGATTTTAACGTTTTATATGTAACGTTCACAGATTTTTTGTCATTAGAAAATACAAATGAGTGTTCCTTTGAGATTACTCTTGAAGCGCCCGCTTCCAAAGAAGTCATTGTTCCTCGTGAAAAGTAAAGAACATAAATTTAACTGTGTTTTATCCCGAAGAATGATAAATACTGTAGGAACATCTTTTGAAGGTGTCCTATACTGAAGTACACCAATTTAAGCGCAAAAAAAAAGTGTATACAAAACGATATCACATTTAGAAATGCCTAAAATTATCAGTATTTTCTATTTTATTACATGTATCCGGTAAAAGTATTTAGATCTAAAAGTACATAGTGACTGACAGTTTACGGCAACACGCACTAGACCCACTCTTAATAACTTAGATGTAACGCCATAAAATATTAAATGCCTACTTGTGTTTTTACGAATGTTTGAGTAAAACTCAATTGAATTATTCAGTACCAGCTATCATGTGACGCGGCTTGACCGTAAAACTTCCATTACGCTTTAATTTTATATTTACTGTTACTTCTTGGAAGATTATAGTATTCTATGATAAACTAAGTAGTTATATGGAATTAAACAATACTCGTAATTCACATTATACTAAGTATTTGTACGTGGACCGAATTGTAAAGTCACTTATGGAGTTTTTCCAATAAATTTAGTTTTTAACCGTACTTAAGCATATTGCTTATAACCAAAGTTAATATTTATTTTTTCTTGGAAACATTTTGCTTCCAAATTCAAAAGGAAGTCACTTACTGAATGTATAAGCATCGACGCTAATTCTCACACTGTTGTCTGGAAAAAATACAAAATGTAGATTACTCTCTTTAAATTTGTTTTCGGTGTTAAGACTTAAAGTCAAAACAAAGCAAA